>SJYC01075745.1:0-128111 GCA_006408675.1 Madoqua kirkii | reverse complement strand
AGCAGTTGCATATAACTTTTGGAAAATATTCATTTTCATCATGGGGCCTCTCTGTATTAATTTGTTAGGCTTGATGGGTTTTATTAAATGTTTCACTGCCATCCATTTATTTTTAAAGCCAAGTGCCTACTTTTCTTGCACCAAACAAATAACCATCTTGGTAGGTTTTTATTTATTCACACTCCAGTCTTTAATATTCCTCTAAGTTCACATGGCAGTTATGAATAGAGTGCCTCGTACATACCAGGCATTGTACTAAGTTCTGGGACAGAGCTATTTAAGAAATAGTGGTTTGTGCTACAATGTGTGTTAGTCGCTCAGTCGAGTCCAACTCTTTGCAAGACCATGGACTGTAGCCTGCCAGGCTCCTCGTCCATGGAATTCTCCAGGAAAGAATACTGGAGTGGGTTGCCATGTCCTCCTCCAGGGGACCCACTCCACTCAGGGATCAAACCTGGGTCTCCCACATTGCAGGCAGGTTCTTTACCCTCTGAGCCACCTGGGAAACCCTTGTGCTACAGTAGGGGGTACCAGATGAGCAAACATAATTATGAGACTGAATTAGCTCAGTTAGTTGAATTACGGCAGAGGTGTAAAGTGTCATGGGCTTCCCTGGCAGCTCAGTGGTAAAGAACCCACCTGCAAATGCAGGAAAACCGGGTTCAGTTCCCGGGCTGGGAAGATCCCCTGGAGAAGGACGTGGCAACTCACTCCAGTATTCTTGCCTGGGAAATTCCATGGACAGAGGAGCCTGGTGGACTACACAGTCCAGGGGATCACAAACAGTTGGACATACTGAGTGACTAACACTTTCACTTCCCATGGAAGTGAATGATAACAAGACTGAACTCTGATTACCACATTGGTGATGCTCAGTTCAGTTCAGTTTAGTCGCTCAGTCGTGCCCGACTCTTTGAGACCCCATGCATCGCAGCACGCCAGGCCTCCTTGTCCATTACTAACTCCCGGAATTCACTCAGATTCACATCCATCGAGTCAGTGATGCCACCCAGCCATCTCATCCTCTGTCGTCCCCTTCTCCTCCTGCCCTCAATCCTTCCCAGCATCAAAGTCTTTTCCAGTGAGTCAACTCTTCGCATGATGCTCAAGTCCTGGTTTAATCTACACTTGTCTAATCCTTTTGATTGTCACTGGGACTCTATTAGGGGCTTTCCTGGTGGCTCAGTTGTAAAGAATTCACCAGCAAATGCAGCAAATCTGAGTTCAAGTCCCTGGGTTGGGAAGATCCTCTGGAGGAAGGCCTGGCAACCCATTCCAGTGCTCTTGCTTGGAGAATTCCATGGAATCTTGGCAGGCTACCATCCATGGGGTCAGATAGGGTCAGACATGCTTGAAGCAGCTAAGAAGCAGCAGCAGCAGGGCTCTATTAGGTATGTGTAATTATTTCTATCATCCCTGCTTCAAAGGAGGTAAATAAGATCTACATAAATTAAATGATTTGCCCTAAGAATATGCTTTATAAGAGGTAGAGCAAGGACTTGAATTCAGATTTGTTTAGTACTGAAACCCGGGTATTTTTTTGATGTGGATCATTTTAAAAGTCTTTATTGAATTTGTTACAGTTTTGGTTTTCTGGCTTCGAGGCATGTGGGATCCTAGCTGCCCAACCAGGGGCCTCACCCACTGTGTTGAAAGGTGAAGTCTTAACCACTGGTCACCAAGGAAGTCTCTAAAGCCCAGATCTTTATCTACTCTTATACTATTGCTTCCTGCCCTATTTTATTTTGATTATTGAGTATGATAGACACTTATCTCATGGGTTTTGATTCCCAGGTAGAAGACTAGGGTAGACATTAAACTATACATTTTATGGGGGCATGCACCATGTGTATTTTAAGCTGGAACCCCAGCTTACTTGATACTCATAAAGCTCTTAAATTTGTAAAAATGAAGGCTGAGCTGCTGTAACAAAGAAACTCCAAAACACAGATGTTTATTTCTTTCTCACAAATAGTCCATGGCAGGTAGGTAGCCTCCACTTTTTCATTTGTAACAAGCAGACAAAGTAACAGCAAAAGTCCAGGTTAAGGGCTTTTTTTTTTTTTTTTTTGTTCAGTTTAGTCGCTCAGTCGTGCCCGACTCTTTGAGACCCCATGCATCGCAGCACGCCAGGCCTCCTTGTCCATTACTAACTCCCGGAATTCACTCAGATTCACATCCATCGAGTCAGTGATGCCACCCAGCCATCTCATCCTCTGTCGTCCCCTTCTCCTCCTGCCCTCAATCCTTCCCAGCATCAAAGTCTTTTCCAGTGAGTCAACTCTTCGCATGATGCTCAAGTCCTGGTTTAATCTACACTTGTCTAATCCTTTTGATTGTCACTGGGACTCTATTAGGGGCTTTCCTGGTGGCTCAGTTGTAAAGAATTCACCAGCAAATGCAGCAAATCTGAGTTCAAGTCCCTGGGTTGGGAAGATCCTCTGGAGGAAGGCCTGGCAACCCATTCCAGTGCTCTTGCTTGGAGAATTCCATGGAATCTTGGCAGGCTACCATCCATGGGGTCAGATAGGGTCAGACATGCTTGAAGCAGCTAAGAAGCAGCAGCAGCAGGGCTCTATTAGGTATGTGTAATTATTTCTATCATCCCTGCTTCAAAGGAGGTAAATAAGATCTACATAAATTAAATGATTTGCCCTAAGAATATGCTTTATAAGAGGTAGAGCAAGGACTTGAATTCAGATTTGTTTAGTACTGAAACCTGGGTATTTTTTTGATGTGGATCATTTTAAAAGTCTTTATTGAATTTGTTACAGTTTTGGTTTTCTGGCTTCGAGGCATGTGGGATCCTAGCTGCCCAACCAGGGGCCTCACCCACTGTGTTGAAAGGTGAAGTCTTAACCACTGGTCACCAAGGAAGTCTCTAAAGCCCAGATCTTTATCTACTCTTATACTATTGCTTCCTGCCCTATTTTATTTTGATTATTGAGTATGATATACACTTATCTCATGGGTTTTGATTCCCAGGTAGAAGACTAGGGTAGACATTAAACTATACATTTTATGGGGGCATGCACCATGTGTATTTTAAGCTGGAACCCCAGCTTACTTGATACTCATAAAGCTCTTAAATTTGTAAAAATGAAGGCTGAGCTGCTGTAACAAAGAAACTCCAAAACACAGATGTTTATTTCTTTCTCACAAATAGTCCATGGCAGGTAGGTAGCCTCCACTTTTTCATTTGTAACAAGCAGACAAAGTAACAGCAAAAGTCCAGGTTAAGGGCTTTTTTTTTTTTTTTTTAATGCCAAAGTTGCCCTTGTCACTTCCATTCAGTCTCCATTAGTGCCAGCTTAGGTCACCTCCCTTCCCTAGAAGATGGGTGAGACAATTTAGATTTTAACTGGACAGCTACTTTCTCAGGGAAGGGAGGAGATTAGATTTGTGGGTACCACCAGCAGTTTCCATTACAGTGCTCAATGAACATTTATTGAGTGAGTAAATGAAGAAAATCAAAGCCTGTAAAGAAGCATGAGCCCCCGTGAGACCAAGACAAAGTTGTTAGCTTAATCCATCAGCTTAGAGACTCATTTCAGTATGCCAGTGTGTCTTTCCAGCTAATTCTTGCAAAACCACATCTTCAGTCGCAGCCACCTAGTGTATGTATCACTTCACTGTAATGTTTGCCTTTAATCTATGACTGTCAACTTTTCTCTTAAATGCCAGAATGAGATCGAAGCCAGAGAAGAGTTTATGTGAGCTCTGTGGATTGTACCACTCTCTTAAGGGAGATAAGGGGCAGGCCATACAGCACTCATCTGCACCACCTGTCAGGGACTCTTCATCCTGGGGCAGGGTGACTGTTAGCTGGTTATTTGTGATCTTCTTTCACAGCTGCCTTGGCATTAGAAGAGAGTATCTCTGACACTGGCAAAAATGTGGCTGCAGTTCTCCTAAAAGACATTTTCTACCTTGGGCTTCTAGCCTCTGTCAGATTAATATCCTAGCTGAGAGCTCTATCCTAGCAGCTTCTACTTTTCTGCAATGTAACACTTCCCTTGTTTCATTAGAGTGTTTTCACAGCCCCTGTAGGGGCATGCATTGTATGATGCTTGACTGGTAGCAGATAATTCATACCACATGGCGTGTGACCATTTTTCTTTGTTGCCTAAGGGTATCATAGGTCCTTATTAATTTCACTGAGTCAACAGTCAGAATTACAGTAGACTTTGTGAATGCAGAAAAGAAAAAGCTGCAGGTCAGGGGCAGGAGTCAGTGAGGTCATACTCTCCCAAACTTACCAAGAACCTTTCTCTCTCACTTGTGAGGCTGACCAAAAAAAAAAAAAAGTGCTGCTGAAACCTCATATCTCTTTAAGCTCTTTCATTCCTAAGAGCTTAAAGTGACTCTGCAGACCTACATCTCATTTATTTTCACAACATCCCTGTGGAGTCAGAAGCTAGCTTTTCTTTTATTGTCCAGAGGAAAGGCAATGCCCTAAGAAGTCAAATGACTTGTGTTCAAGGTCAAAAAAATAAGTCAAGTTGTAAAGCCAGTGCTTGAAATCAGGTTTCTGACTTGTCACCTAGTTGCTGCTTTAAGACAACAGAGATGCGATGTATGATATAGCCAGGTTCAGATGTGGACATTTTCTGTAGTTCACAGGTTTAAAACAATGTTTTTGATGACTTGGCAGTATTCAATGCTGTGATCTGTTCTCATTCCCTTAAGCCACAGGCAAGATCATTATTCTGTATTTATTCATAGTTTGGAATAATGCCCTGGAATCAGAGTTCTTAAATACCACTAATGATTTCACATATTTCAGGAAGAATGGAGGATATTGGCCATGACACATAATTGATGCTCATTAAACCATTGTAAAATAGAAGGGCTGTTACAACAAATTAAAAAGTGGGTGAACAAAATCATCTCAGATTTGCAGGGTTGGATTAAGTTCTCCTTAACACCTTGTGGAAATTTTGTGCAAATCAGACAAAATGCTTTCCTTCCAGGTGCACACAGCCCTAAGTCAGGGTACACAAGTTGGTAGGCAAAGCCCTGGCTGGATTTCAGCATCATTTATCCAACCCTTTAGCTGGATAGTCTTTGGGCCATCATGGGTAGGGGGGGAGTCAACACTCTTCAAGGTCACTGGGACCACTTCCACAGATCAGGGAATATAACATGTCTACCCCATGGTAGGAATTAATCATTGTTAAACACCTCTTGGAAAAATAGTTTCATCAATTCATCAGTCTCTCATAATATTGAAATCCTGGAGTTTAGGACAATGTTCATCACTATCTGAAGGGAGACATCACACATAATCACTCTTAAAAGGAAGCTGACATTTTAACCTATTCATCAGGAGGTCAGTCTTAGGCAAGACAAAGCTCTCAGCACAGAAAGGCCAGAGAGATTACGGAAAAACCCAAGTTACAGTAGGTCCGTCTTATACATTCATCCTCATAATAGTGGAGGGATCATTTGTCTCTCTTCTTTGGGAGCTTGGGATTACCAGCTTCCACTTGGAATCCAGGTTCAGTTCAGTTCAGTCACTCAGTCTAAAGACTCTCTGAGACTCCATGGACTGCAGCACTCCAGGCCTCCCTGTCCATCACCAACACCTGGAGTTTACTCAAACTCATGTCCATTGAGTCGGAGATGCCATCCAACCATCTCATCCTGTATCATCACCTTCTCCTCCTGCCATCAGTCTTTCACAGCATCAGGGTCTTTTCAAATGAGTCACTTCTTCTCATCAGGTGTTCAAAGTATTGGAGGTTCAGCTTCAGCATCAGTCCTTCCAATGAATATTCATGACTGATCTCCTTGAGGGTAGACTGGTTGGATCTCCTTGCAGTCCAAGGGACTTCCAAGAGTCTTCTCCAACACCACAGTTCAAAAGCATCAATTATTTAGCACTCATCTTTTTTTATAGTCCAAATCTCACATCCATACATGACTACTAGAAAAACCATAGCTTTGACTAGATGGACCTTTGTTGGCAAAGTAATGTCTCTGCTTTTTAATATACAGTCTAGGTTGGTCAGTGGAGAAGGCAGTGGCGACCCACTCCAGTACTCTTGCCTGGAAAATCCTATGGATGGAGGAGCCTGATATGCTGCAGTCCATGGGGTCACTAAGAGTCGGACACAACTGAGCGATTTCACTTTCACTCTTCACTTTCATGCACTGGAGAAGGACATGGCAACCCACTCAGGTGTTCCTGTCTGGAGAATCCCAGGGACAGGGGAGCCTGGTGGGCTGCTCTCTATGAGGTCTCACAGAGTTGGACATGACTGAAGCGACTTAGCAGCAGCAGCAGGTTGGTCATGCTATGGTCATCCTCAGACAGAGGATGAGATTGTTGGATAGCGTTACCGACTCAATGGACATGGGTTTGGGTGAACTCTGGGAGTTGGTGATGGACAGGGAGGCCTGGTGTACTGCGGTTCATGGGGTTGCAGAGTTGGACATGACTGAGTGACTTAACTGAACTAGGTTGGTAATAACTTTTTTTCCAAGAAGCAAGCACCTTTTAATATCATGGCTTCAGTAACCATCTGCAGTGATTTTGGAGCCCCCAAAATAAAGTCTGTCACTGTTTTCATTGTTTCCCCATCTATTTGCCATGAATTGGTGGGATCAGATGCCATGATCTTCATTTACTGAATGTTGAACTTTAAGCCAGCTTTTTCACTCTCCTCTTTTTCTCATCAAGAGTCTCTTTAGTTCTTTTTCACTTTCTGTCATAAAGGTGGTGTCATCTGCATATCTGAGGTTATTGATATTTCTCCCAGCAATCTTGATTCCAGCTTGTGCTTCATCTAGTCCAGCGTTTCTCCTGATGTACTCTGCATATAAGTTAAATAAGCATAGAAACAATATATAGCCTTGACATACATCTTTTCCTATTTGGAACCAGTCTGTTGTTCCATGTCCAGTTCTAACTGTTGCTTCTGGACCTTCATACAGATTTCTCAAGAGGCAGGTCAGGTGGTTTGGTATTCCTATCTCTTCAAAATTTTCTACACTTTGTGGTGATCCACACAGTTAAAGACTTTGGCATAGTCCATAAAGGAGAAATAGATCTTTTTCTGGAACTCTCTCAGTTTTTTGATGATCCAACAGATGTTGGCAATTTGATCTCTGGTTCCTTTGCCTTTCCTAAAACCAGCTTGAACATCTGGAAGTTCACGGTTGGATTCATATACTGTTGAAGCCTGGTCTGGAGAATTTTGAGCATTACTTTACGGCATGTGCGATGAATATAATTGTGTGGTAGCTTGAGAATTCTCTGAAATTGCCTTCCTTTGGGATTGGAATGAAAACTGACCTTTTCCAGTCCTGTGGCCACTGCTGAGTTTTCCAAATTTGCTGGCATAATGAGTGCAGCACTTTCATAGCATCATCTTTTATAATTTGAAATAGTTCAACTGGAATTCCATCACCTCTACTAGCTTTGTTCATAGTGATGCTTCCTAAGGCCCATTTGAATTTGCATTCCAGGATGTCTTGCTCTAGGTGAGTGATCACACCATTGTGATTATCTGGGTCATGAAGATCTTTTTTGTACAGTTCTTCTGTTTATTCTTGCCACCTCTTCTTCATATTTTCTGCTTCTGTTAGGTCCATACCATTTATTGTGCCCATCTTTGGATGAAATGTTCCCTTAGTATCTCTAATTTTCTTGCAAAGATATTTAGTCTTTCCCATTCTATATTTTTCCTCTATTTCTTTGCACTGATCACTGAGGAAGGCTTTCTTATCTCTTCTTGCTATTCTTTGGAACTCTGCATTCAGATGGATATATCTTTCCTTTTCTACTTACCTTTTTGCTTCTCTTCTTTTCACAGCTATTTGTAAGGCCTCCGCAGACAACCATTTTGCTTTTTTGCATTTCTTTATATTGCATAGGAACCTGGAATATTAGGTGCATGAATCAAGGCAAATTGGAAGTGGTCAAACAGGAGATGGCAAAAGTGAATAGACATTTTAGAAATCAGCGAACTAAAATGGGCTGGAATGGGTGAATTTAACTCAGATGACCATTATATCTACTACTGTGGGCAATAATCCCTTAGAAGAAATGGTGTAGCCATCATAGTCAACAAGAGAGTCTGAAATGCAGTACTTAGATGCAATCTCAAAAACAACAGAATGTTCTCTGTTCATTTCCAAGGCAAACCATTCAATATCACCGTCATCCAAGCTTATGCCCTGACCAGTAATGCTGAAGAAGCTGAAGTTGAATGGTTCTATGAAGACCTACAATACCTTCTAGAACTAATACCCCCAAAAGATGTCCTTTTCATTATAGGGGTTGGAACACAAAAGTAGGAAGTCAAGAAATCCCTGGAGTAACAGGCAACTTTGGCCTTGGAGTACAGAGGTAAACAGGGCAAAGGCTAATAGAGTTTGGCCCAGAGTATGCACAAGTCATAGTCAACACCCTCTTGCAACAACACAAGAGAACACTGTACACATGGACTTCACCACATGGTCAATATTGAAATCAGACTGATATATTCTTTGCAGCCAAAGATGGAGAAACTCTATACAGTCATCAATAACAAGACTGGGAGCTGACTGTGGCTCAGACCATGAACTCCTTATTGCCAAATTCAGACTGAATTTGAAGTAAGTAGGGAAAACCACTAGACAATTCAGGTATGAGCTAAGTCAAATCCCTTATGATTATACAGTGGAAGTGAGAAATAGATTCAAGGGATTAAATCTGATAGTTTGGCTAATGAACTATGGATGGGCCCTGATCACTAAATCTTTAATCCGAATTTCTGTTGATGGGTGGGGCTGTGTTTCCCCCCTGTTGTTTGACCTGAGGCCAAACTATGGTGGAGGTAATGATGATAATGGTGACCTCCTTCAAAAGGCCCCATGCATGCGCTTCTGCACTCAGTGCCCCCAACCCGGCAGCAGGCCACCACTGACCCACACCTCTGCTGTAGACTCCTGGACACTCACAGGCAAGTCTGGGTCAGCCTCTTTTGGGGTCGCTGCTCCTTTCTCCTGGGTCCTGGTGCACAAGGTTCTGTTTGTGCTTTCCAAGAGTCTGTTTTCCCAGTCCTATTTAGAAAAGGCAGAGGAACCAGAGATCAAATTGCCACCATCTGCTGGATCATGGATAAAGGGAGAGAGTTCCAGAAAAACATCTATTTCTGCTTTATTGACTATGCCAAAGCCTTTGACTGTGTGGACCACAATAAACTGTGGAAAGTTCTTCAAGAGATGGGAATACCAGACCACCTGACCTGCCTCTTGAGAAATCTGTATGCAGGTCAGGAAGCAACAGTTAGAACTGGACATGGAACAACAGACTGGTTCCAAAGAGGAAAAGGAGTACATCAAGGCTGTATATTGTCACTCTGCTTATTTAACTTCTATGCAGAGTACATTATGAGAAACACTGGACTGGAAGAAACACAAGCTGGAATCAAGATTGCTGGGAGGACTATCAATAACCTCAGATATGCAGATGACACCACTCTTATGGCAGAAAGTGAAGAGGAACTAGAGTCTCTTGATGAAAGTGAAAGAGGAGAGTGAAAAAGTTGGCTTAAAGCTCAACATTCACAAAATGAAGATCATGGCATCTGGTCCCATCACTTCATGGGAAATAGATGAAGAAACAGTGAAAACAGTGTTAGACTTTATTTTTTGGGCTCCAAAATCACTGCAGATGGTGACTACGGCCATGAAATTAAAAGACGCTTACTCCTTGGAAGAAAAATTATGACCAACCTAGATAGCATATTCAAAAACAGAGACATTACTTTGCCAACTAAGGTCCGTCTAGTCAAGGCTATGGTTTTCTCAGTGATCATGTATGGATATGAGAGTTGGAGTGAGAAGAAGGCTGAACGCCTAAGAATTGATGCTTTTAACTGTCATGTTGGAGAAGACTCTTGATGGTTCCTTGGACTGCAAGGAGATCCAACCAGTCCATTCTGAAGGAGATCAGCCCTGGGATTTCTTTGGAAGGAATGATGCTAAAGCTGAAACTCCAGTACTTTGGCCACCTCATGCGAAGAGTTGACTCATTGGAAAAGACTCTGATGCTGGGAGGGATTGGGGGCAGGAAGAGAAGGGGATGACTGAGGATGAGATGGCTGGAAGGCATCACAGACTCAATGGATGTGAGTCTGAGTGAACTCTGGGAATTGGTGATGGACAGGGAGGCCTGGCAGGCTGCAGTTCATGGGGTCGCAGAGTCAGACACGACTGAGCGACTGAACTGAACTGTGTAAGTTCTGGTGGCTCTAAGCTGGGTTAACAGTAACCTCCTCCAAAAGGGCTTATGCCATACCCAGGTCTGCTGCACGCAGAGGCCCTCTCCCTGCAACAGTCTGCTGCTGACTTGTACCTCCTCAGGAGACACTCAAACACAGTTCTGTCTCAGACTCTGGGTCCTGGTGTGCACACAGCTTGTTTGAGTCCTCTGAGTGTCTCTGGCAGGTATGCAGTTTGACTCTAAATGCAATTTCACCCCTTCTGCCATCTTGCTGGGGCTTCTCCTTTGCCCTTGGACATGGGGTATCTCCTCAAAGTTGCTCCAGCACCAAGCAGACATGTGTTGGAATCCAGATTAGTGTGATACATAAAAATGATGGAAAAGTAGGGGATTAAAAGAAAACACATCAAAGTAGAACTTTTGCAGGTTTTTTGACCTCGCCCACCTCAAATGAAAGCAGTGCCTGGTGCTCAGTGACCTTTCTAAAAAGAAGAGCAGCGATTAGGACTGCATAGATTATGAACTCGCAGTGAATTTAATGAGCTTCATAAGAGGCCAATCTATAATCAGCTTACCACTGGAAGTGGACAACATCAGAGAGAAGTGCTGATTTACACGTATGCATCCTGACCAAACTTCAGATAGCCACTGATAGAAGAACCGAAGTTTCCATGAATCAGGAGTGTAAGTAACAGCAGCCCACGTAGGTGGAAGGAAGCATCAGAGCCTCCAAGATATAACTAGCTCCTACAGAAGCCCTCTTTCTTACATGATTAATTTTCATCAGAATATAATTGTAAGCACATGGTCACACTAATGTTGGATGATGGGTATATTTTAATTCACAGCTTCAGAGAGGAATGAACAGGAATGAAGTGACCTGCTCACATGGCATTATTGTTGTTTAGTCGCTGAGTCTGTCTGATTCTTTTGTGGCCCCATGGACTGTGGCCCACCAGGATTCTCTGTCTATGGGATTTCCTGGGAAGAATATTGGAATGGGCTGCACTTACCCCTGTCTCCTGCATTTCATTCCATTGGGCAGCAAGACTGGGACATGTTGAGGGATGTTAGTTTCCATGTGACTTCTTGGCCCCTATGGCAAGCTTTAAATATTGGGAACAACCAGGAGATCCCTCTTGGCTTTGTCTAGGACAAACCATTGACTCTTCCCTCCTGTGGTTGCACTTGGCTGGCTCTGACCTTGATTCTCTGGTTGCTTAAGCTGTGATTGCAATATACCCTACCTTCTGACGGGTTGCTGGCCATACAGCTCTTGACCTGAGACCCTCATGCATGCTGAATCCTTTTTAGTGTGGCCAGAGGGAGGGGAATTTAATTGCTTTGGCTCAACGATCTATCATCTTCACTCTTTGCTTCTGAAGTCTTGCCAGGGACATTTTCTAACTCAGCCTTTCAAGATCTGTCTCTGTACCCAGTTGGTCCTCTTATTTCTATTTGTCTTCATATTACATCCGTGTGTTTCCATCTTTTACCATATAATAGTTATCGACTATACTTCAAGGTCATTGAAGGTAAGAAATACGTATATGTATAACCTCATAGATTCCATGGGTTATGCTAGACACTGGAGAAAATCCGCAAGTCTCTGTCTCCATATATATAAATACACATATGTATGTGTGCATATATATTTATGGGCTTCCCAGGTGGCGTTAGTGGTAAAGAACCCACCTGCCAATCCAGGTGGCATAAGAGAGGAGGATTTGATCCCTGCGTGAGGAAGATCCCCTGGAGGAGGGCATGGCAACCTACTTTAGTATATTCTTGCCTGGAGAATCCCATGGACAGAGGAGCCTTGTGGGCTATAGTCCAAAGGGTCGCAAAGAGTTGGACACAACTGAAGCAACTTAGTGAATGCATGCACACACACACACAGACATATATATATATATATACTGAGTGAATAAACCACTGACTGCATTAATGGATCCAACTCAGGGGCTCTTGAGAGGGCTTGGCAATACATACAACCATATTATAGGTTATTGGAAGATAAGAGATTGAATTCATATTTCCTCATATAAATATATATATATGCACTACTTTGAATCATGGCCCAAAGTCCATAGCTTCTCAGGCAAACTAGCAATCCTTCAGAACTTGATAATTTTCACATTTGTAGGTGCTGGAAGTTCTAAGATGATGGCTTAATTGAAATTTCTCCAGCTTCTTCAATTGTCAGAACTCAATGCTATTCTGAGAGGGAGCTCTGCGATCCCCATGGCAACAGAGCTCCATTAAAGGCATGACATCACAAAGCTGTGCTTGTTTGAGGACACCTGGGAATTTTCTTATAGACGGAAATGCCATTAAAGGCAAATTACACATACACAGTCTGTGTAATTATGTGCTCATGTATAGATATGCCTAATTTAGTCTCACTTTTCATTTCATCCCATTTATCATTAGGCTTTTAACTACTTGAATCTCAACCATGAATATAGTTTAAGGTGCTTTATCTTCTTGGAGAAGAGCTTGTCTGAATTTTGGGATAAATATCTACCATTAATGTGGTGCTGCTCTTGAGAAGAAAAGAAAAAAATCAAATCCTTTGCTTAGCTACTTATATTCCTTTTAACAAAATTAAGGGAATGTTGATTCTTATATCCTCTGAAATGGATAAACTTATCATCTCCATGCAAAATTATCCAACACCACCCACCCTGTCTGGCTCTTCATAGTTTAGGTAGGTTCTAGTAGCTTGCCTGAAGAGAGAATTGTAGAGTTTTTAGGAGAATTTTAGTTATGAGAAGGGATTGTATAGAAAATTTAGGTCAGGTCACCTCAAGGGTCTTTTATGTCTTTTTTTTCTGATTTCAAAATTTGGTCAAAATATTGAAACCATTAGTTATTTTGTAGTTGCCTCTGAACACTTTGATCCGTGTCTTGGTTCTGGATTCCCTTCCTATCTGAAATACCGCTTTTAATGGCTCCATTTTCATATTATACAGTAGAGAAAGGCAAGTGTCAAGTCAGACTTGATTCACTCTGAGTGTGCAGGAAAATATGACAAGGTGAAAGGCTAGCTATGAAGTTGGTTAGCTCATAAATAATATAAACTCGATAGGGCTCGTAAGAAGAAACAGTGAGCCATCTGCACAGCTTGTGCTGGAGGAACACGTGTGTCTAAGTGTTCCCACCGGCTGAAGAGGTGTCCAGCTGAAGTATTTGCCAAGGTGACTTTTCTCTCTGGGTGTTTTGAAAGGTTCCGATAGCACTGTTTCCCTAGTCCCCACCTGCTTCCCCATACATTTCTTGGAATTAGATATGAGGCTGAACACTTGGCTTTGTTTATGACATTGAGTTGAACTGAAGTGAGTTCTTTTAAATGAAAGTCTAATGCCATTTTTCCTAAATAATAGCCATGTGTGGTCTCTTCATTGACATTCATAATTTTGTTATGGAAAAAAACTTGTTACAGTTTCTACATTTCAAATGAGTTCTGAGCAGTGGTCTCCATCAGGATTTTCCTGAGGGCTAGGTGAACAAAATATCTGAGGATCAAAAATTGCTTTCTCTATGTTAAATCCCATATAATTATAAGTTTTTTCTTCAATGACAAAAATGTTCAAATAGGAGGTTAATGTTGGAAGGAAACTTAGGAAACATGTAGTGGAATACCTTCATTTTTTGAAAATGAGGAGACTAAGGCAGAGGAAGAGGCTATGTAGCAGAGCAATAGTAGGAAACCAGGAATCCCAGCTACATAAGTTTCTCGCTAATATGTGGAAATATATGTAGAAATGTACATACAATATATGTATGCTCATAATATATGTGTGCCTACAATATATGTACTTACACACATTTACATATATATGAAAATATAGTTTGAATTCTCATTTTATCTCACTTTTTATGACTCAAATGAAATCGGTAAGGGCTTCCCTGGGGGCTCAGCTGGTAAAGAACCTGCTTGCTAGTGCAGGAGATGTAAGAGATGCAGCTTTGATCCCTGGGTTGGGAAGATCCCCTGGAGTAGGAAATGGCAACACACTCCAGTGTTCTTGCCTGAAAAGTTCCATGGACAGAAGAGCCTGGCATGCTACAGTCTGTGGGGTCACAAAGAGTCAGACATGACTGAGTGCACACACACACACACACACATACACACACACACAGAGTCTGTGAGCCTACAGCACCGCCATCACACACACACACACACACACACACACACAGCTGTGACCCTGCAGTACTGCTGGGTCTTTGTTGCTGCCTGTGGCTTTTCTCTAGTTGCACTGAGAGGGGCTACTCTTGTTTAGGGGCATGGGCTCCTCTTGTTGCAGAGCGCAGGCTCCAGAACTCTGGCTCCAAAGTTTCTGCACATGGGCTTAGCTGCGCCATGGCTTGCGGAATCTTGCTGGACCAGGGTTCGAACCCATGTTCCCTGCAGTGGTTTAAATAGTAGTCTGATTGGAGGCCAAATCCAGTGACATCCTTGGAGGCCCTGAGCTATTGTTTCAGGGCTTCTGAGAAAGCCCCATTAACCTTTAATCCTCTGCCATTTCTTGGGAATTTCAGAGTAAAAGTGTCACCAAGCTTTGGGTTAAGATTTGATGTTATTAGGCTTTTGTACATTAGTGTCACTGAAAGATCAAGCACCAGTCCCTGAGGATGGAGGAAAAATATAGGGCCCCGGACGCCTGGGACTCAGACAGGGGGAGATGAGGACCGACCGAGGTGGGCTCCTCTTGTTGCAGAGCGCAGGCTCCAGAACTCTGGCTCCAAAGTTTCTGCACATGGGCTTAGCTGCGCCATGGCTTGCGGAATCTTGCTGGACCAGGGTTCGAACCCATGTTCCCTGCAGTGGTTTAAATAGTAGTCTGATTGGAGGCCAAATCCAGTGACATCCTTGGAGGCCCTGAGCTATTGTTTCAGGGCTTCTGAGAAAGCCCCATTAACCTTTAATCCTCTGCCATTTCTTGGGAATTTCAGAGTAAAAGTGTCACCAAGCTTTGGGTTAAGATTTGATGTTATTAGGCTTTTGTACATTAGTGTCACTGAAAGATCAAGCACCAGTCCCTGAGGATGGAGGAAAAATATAGGGCCCCGGACGCCTGGGACTCAGACAGGGGGAGATGAGGACCGACCGAGGCTGATCCGCTGGAGAGGCCCTCTGTAGACAGTTGAAGGGAAGTGGCCTGTTATCCTCTTAAGAGCTGAGCCGACTCTGATGAGGTACCCGGTGGCAGGGAGCCAGCAGAGGGGGAGCCCCCTCACTTTGTGGACTCGGTACCAGGAGACGAGCATGGTTCCACCCTGGGCCTCTTTGCCTAAGCTATAAGGCGGTGGGGTTTTGGATGTTTGTTAGGTATTTATTTCCTTTTGTTTGAGAGGTGTAAAGAAAAGAATTCTTTTTTTTTTGTATCTTCTTTTTTGTTTTAATTTATTTATTTTAATTGCAGTCTAATTACAATATTATAGTGGTTTTCCCCATACATTGACATGAATCAGCCTTCTACAGGTGTACATGTGTCCCCCATCCTGGACCCCTCTCCCACCTCCTTCCCCACCCCATCTCTCCGGGTCATCCCAGTACACCATCCCTGAGCACCCTATCTCATGCATCGAACCTGGACTGGCAATCTGTTTAACATATGATAATAATATACATGTTTCAGTGCTGTTCTCTCAAATCTTCCCACCCTCGCCTTCTCCCACAGAGTCCAAAAGTATATTCTTTACATCTGTGTCTCTTTTGCTGTCTTGCTTATAGGGTCATCATTAACCATCAAGAAAAGGAATTCTAAATTGGAAAAGTGGCAAGCTGGGTCTGTAACCTGAAGATAGGTTTAGGAGGGCTGAATAAGGAGGGAACAGTTCACATCTGCTTGGATGCAGTATTCATGCCTGGAGAATCCCACGGACAGAGGAGCCTGGTGGGCTGCAATTCACAGAGTCAGACACAACTGAAGCCACTTGACACCCACTCCTCCCTGGCCCTTTATTCTGATCAATGGCGCTCTTAAATTAGGGGAGTAGCCCCACAACCAGGAGCTGCCCCATTGCACGAGCTGATTCTCTGACCTTCAAAGGTTTTTTGCACTATGTGAATGCTCACCACAAACGTCCCTCTGAGGGTTGAGGAGGGAACAGGAACACCTAGTCTAAAGGGATATTTGGGGATTTACTGAAGGACATTTTTTTTTAGTCACTGAGATGACAATGCTGATCTGAATGTCCTCCACTATTTTCCTGTCTTTCTTTTGTAAATATATTAGAAAGAATCCCTGCTCTGCATGCATTCATTGATTTTATGTGTATGTGTTTGATTTAGTTTCCAGGGTGGGAAAACATGTTTGCTACCCACTTTATAGTCCTTCAGAGTACATCATGAGAAATGCTGGGCTGGATGAAGCACAAGCTGGAATCAAGATTGCCGGGAAAAATATCAATAACCTCAGATATGTAGATGACACCACCCTTATGGCAGAAAGTGAAGAGGAACTAAAGAGCCTCTTGATGAAAGTGAAAGAAGACAATGAGAAACTTGGCTTAAAACTCAATATTCAGAAAACTAAGATCATGGCATCTGGTCCCATCACTTCATGGCAAATAGATGGGGAAGCAATGAAATAGTGACAGACTTTATTTTGGGGGGGGCTCCAAAATCACTGCAGATGATGACTGCAGCCATGAAATTAAAAGACGCTTACTCTTTGGAAGGAAAGTTATGACCAGCCTAGATAGATAGCATATTAAAAAGCAGAGACATTGCTTTGCCAACAAAGTTCCATCTAGTCACAGCTATGGTTTTTCCAGTAGTCATGATGGATCTGAGAGTTGGACTATAAAGAAAGCTGAATGCTGAAGAACTGATGCTTTTGAACCGTGGTGTTGAAGAAGACTCTTGAGAGTCCCTTGGATTGCAAGGAGATCCAACCAGTTCATCCTAAAGGAAATCAGTCCTGAATATTCACTGGAAGGACTGATGCTGAGGCTGAAACTCCAATACTTTGGCCATCTGATGCAAAGAGCTGACTCACTGGAAAAGACCCTGATGCTAGGAAAGATTGAAGGTGGGAGGAGAAGGGGATGACAGAGGATGAGATGGTTGGATGGGATCACTGACTCAATGGACATGAGTTTGAGTAAACTCCAGGAGTTGGTGATGGACAAGGAATCTTGGCCTGCTGCAGTCCAGAGAGTCTCAAAGAGTCGGATACGACTGAACGACTGAACTGAACTGAACTTACAGTCCTTCAGCCAAGATGACATGAGAAACTTATTTCGGTCTCCTCATTCACCCAACCTGGATATGTGGGGCATCAGCCACATGCAGACTTCTTGCAGGAGTTGGAGATAAAGATAAACCAAGTATAGCCTTTGCTTTTAGGGAACTCTTAGTATTAGTATATTGGAAAGGAGATAGATATGCAGATAGGCAATTGTAATACAAGATACAAACAATACAGTGGAGGTGGCAGCAGAGTGTTATGGAAACATGTAGGAGGGGGAGGCAGGCTCTGTTTGGGAAATTAGCTGAGGCTTCAGGGAAGCTATGTGATCTGGTGATCATGAAGTCACAGTACTTAATTTGCATGTTTTATGTCTAACCTTGAGAAGACGTTTGATTGTTTGGGGGCTCAGCAACAGATCTTTCCCCTCCTCTGTGCTCCCTCTATCACCTGGCATTCTTGGCCTGCTGCAGTCCAGAGAGTCTCAAAGAGTCGGATACGACTGAACGACTGAACTGAACTGAACTTACAGTCCTTCAGCCAAGATGACATGAGAAACTTATTTCGGTCTCCTCATTCACCCAACCTGGATATGTGGGGCATCAGCCACATGCAGACTTCTTGCAGGAGTTGGAGATAAAGATAAACCAAGTATAGCCTTTGCTTTTAGGGAACTCTTAGTATTAGTATATTGGAAAGGAGATAGATATGCAGATAGGCAATTGTAATACAAGATACAAACAATACAGTGGAGGTGGCAGCAGAGTGTTATGGAAACATGTAGGAGGGGGAGGCAGGCTCTGTTTGGGAAATTAGCTGAGGCTTCAGGGAAGCTATGTGATCTGGTGATCATGAAGTCACAGTACTTAATTTGCATGTTTTATGTCTAACCTTGAGAAGACGTTTGATTGTTTGGGGGCTCAGCAACAGATCTTTCCCCTCCTCTGTGCTCCCTCTATCACCTGGCAAACAATTACAGTCAGCAGGAATGCATCAAGGCAAATAGAGCAGGGTTACAGGTAAAAGTTGCTCTTTGCTGACTTGGGAAGGCTCCTGGAAGCTGCAGAAAACACTTAAGTTTATAGTTTATCTGATTAAAGTGTTCGCCAGCAGCTCCTTCTGTGAAACAGGTAAGCAAAGCCAGTCTGCTTGAAAACGACGTCACAGATCTTGCATTTCAGTCTTTCCTGCTTCTGGTGTACTTAGCAGGATGTCATCTGCCCAGTGCACAAGGAAAATGAAATAGCTTGCGTGAGGCCCTGGTTACAGTGAAGAAGGGGGAAGCAGGAAGGAATTCAATCTTTGGCTTAGAAAAATCCAATTCTCTCGAGGTATATTGAAGTCTGCAAGCAGTTATCTTTCTGAGCAGCTAGATGTAACCTGGAAAGGCAGCTCCTAATAGCCTTGGTGAGATTAAGTGAAGTTTCTCTGATTGTGGTTGGTGCACACAGGTCACGTACAGTTGATGCCCTTGACCCCGGTCAGCCTGTATCTGCAGTCCCTTTCACAATACTCATCTACCCTGAGCTTTTCACCTCTTCCTTGCTGCCCCCAATTCACTGGCATCTCTATATGACGAAGGAGAAATGAGTGGCTCGACAGATTAGAAGGATACATTTAATAGAAATTGATGGAAGTGGCTCAGGAAGGCCACTATTCTATTATCCCTGCGGTGAGAAAGGTTATCAGGGCTTGATGGAGGCACGGCGTCTTGCTGAAATATTTTGTGACGAGGAGTGTTGGTGCTTACTGGACTTCCAAGAGAGGTGGGAGAGAACTTGAAAGGGAAATTAATTTCAACTGTAATTGATAGTAGGTCAATCACAGGAGAGTGGGAGGGAACAATGTTGAGGGATGGTTTGGGGGCAAGCGGTGGGAAATGTTTCTCCGAAGTCGATTGTGGTAAGAAGTGTAGTTTGTGAACAAAGGGTCAGTTGGTGGGCCTGGTTATAGAACAAGGGGTCAGTTGGTGGGTCTATTATAGTCAGACTTTCAAACTGAAACACAGTGGGTAAACATGCAAGCAGGCTTCATGGCACCATTTTGTCTCTAATATGCTTTGCATGTAAGAGTTAATCCCTGGAGAAATCCAGACTCTCTACACAGAAGGTGCCTCAGCAGCTGCGTTTGTTTTGTTCCTCCCTTTTTCCCTCCCTTCCTCCCCTTTCCTTACTTTTCTCTTTCATTCTTATTTTCTTACAACCTCAGTAGCTTCCTCATATCCCCTATCCCATAATTTTCATAAGTTAAAAGGCTTGTTATTGTTGCTCATTGTTGTTTAGTCACTAAGTTGTGTCCAACTCTTTTGCAACCCCATGCACTGTAGCCCACCAGGCTCCTCCATCCATGGGATTCTCCAGGCAAGAATACTGGAGTGGGTTGCCATTTCCTTCTCCAGGGGATCTTCCCGACCCAAGGATTGAACCTACATCTCCTCCGTTAAAAGAGTAGAATTAAAAAAAAAAAATCTATTTCCAAAATTGAACTAAGGGTCAGGTTTTTTCCCCCAGGATGCAATGTCCTGAATTGCATTTGAATAATGTCTTTCTTTTTCTGGTTCTTTTCCTGCTGTTCCAGCAAATTATCTGAAGGACCATTGTATTGTCTTCATCTGTATATATTTTTAGCCTTCTAATTAAGTTGTTCATATTTTATTTTAAAGTATTTTTATATCTCCTTTAAAAATATACCTATCCTAGATAGTAGCCAAAAAATTCAAAAACCTAAATTAATATGTGATCAGAAGAGAAGGCAATATGAACAATTTTCAACCATGGACGTCTAAGAAGCAAATCAGGCCCAGAAATGAATGACACCTTTATTCATTTTTCAGTGTGGATATTTGTTGTGGTAAAAATAGCAAAAGAGATAGGAATAATAGATATTGCAAAATTAGGATCTATAGGGATTTCTTTGAAAGTGCTTTTTTTAAAAAAATTTCTAAATATTGTGAAAATGGGAATATCTTTATTTTCTGTCTTTTATCAATCTGCAATCCTTCAAAGCCAAGTTATGGTTAACTCTCTCAGGGAAGCTATCTCTTAGCACCCTGGCTGAAACTCCCCTTTCTATTGGTCATCCTTTAAAATAGTGGTTCTCAAAGTGTAGTCGCCTGACTTGTAGCACCAGCAACACCTGGACACTTATTGTAGATGCAAATTTTTCCCTGTTTTTTCTCCCAAACCACTGAGTCAGAAGGGCTTCCCTGGTGGCTCAGTGGTGAAGAATCCTCCTGCGAGTGCAGGAGACTCGGGTTCAATCCCCGGGTTGGGAAGATCCCCTGAAGAGGGAAATGGCAACCTACTCCAGAATTCTTGCCTGGGAATGCCCCATGGACAGAGGAACCTGGTGGGCTACAGTCCACCCGGTTACAAAAGGGTTGGACATGACTTAGTGGCTAAACAACAACTGAGTCAGAAACTCTGGAGGTTAGACTCAGCGATCTGTGGTTTAACATGCCCTCCAGGTGATTTTGATATACACTAAAGTTGAAAAGCTCTGGAATTTAACATTCTATCTCATATTTAATGGGGAATGTGTAACATCTGCTCTATTAGATACTGTGCTCCAGGAAGGATGTCTATACCATATTTGATTTTTAGGCTCCTATAAAAGGTAAGAGACATTGAAACATAAAAGTTTGTAGATGAATGGGCATAATAGAGCATCGATCTTATGTTAGAAAGAGAGAGGGGAACAGAATCTAAATCCAATTTCTCAGTTTTCCAATTTGCCATCTGCTTTGATTGAGTGGACCGGATAATTACTAAACCCCTGTTTCACTTTATGGCAAATCCCTATTTTGCTTTATGTGGTGTCTGTCTGAGCACAGAACATCTCCTCCGTTAAAAGAGTAGAATTAAAAAAAAAAAATCTATTTCCAAAATTGAACTAAGGGTCAGGTTTTTTCCCCCAGGATGCAATGTCCTGAATTGCATTTGAATAATGTCTTTCTTTTTCTGGTTCTTTTCCTGCTGTTCCAGCAAATTATCTGAAGGACCATTGTATTGTCTTCATCTGTATATATTTTTAGCCTTCTAATTAAGTTGTTCATATTTTATTTTAAAGTATTTTTATATCTCCTTTAAAAATATACCTATCCTAGATAGTAGCCAAAAAATTCAAAAACCTAAATTAATATGTGATCAGAAGAGAAGGCAATATGAACAATTTTCAACCATGGACGTCTAAGAAGCAAATCAGGCCCAGAAATGAATGACACCTTTATTCATTTTTCAGTGTGGATATTTGTTGTGGTAAAAATAGCAAAAGAGATAGGAATAATAGATATTGCAAAATTAGGATCTATAGGGATTTCTTTGAAAGTGCTTTTTTTAAAAAAATTTCTAAATATTGTGAAAATGGGAATATCTTTATTTTCTGTCTTTTATCAATCTGCAATCCTTCAAAGCCAAGTTATGGTTAACTCTCTCAGGGAAGCTATCTCTTAGCACCCTGGCTGAAACTCCCCTTTCTATTGGTCATCCTTTAAAATAGTGGTTCTCAAAGTGTAGTCGCCTGACTTGTAGCACCAGCAACACCTGGACACTTATTGTAGATGCAAATTTTTCCCTGTTTTTTCTCCCAAACCACTGAGTCAGAAGGGCTTCCCTGGTGGCTCAGTGGTGAAGAATCCTCCTGCGAGTGCAGGAGACTCGGGTTCAATCCCCGGGTTGGGAAGATCCCCTGAAGAGGGAAATGGCAACCTACTCCAGAATTCTTGCCTGGGAATGCCCCATGGACAGAGGAACCTGGTGGGCTACAGTCCACCCGGTTACAAAAGGGTTGGACATGACTAGTGGCTAAACAACAACTGAGTCAGAAACTCTGGAGGTTAGACTCAGCGATCTGTGGTTTAACATGCCCTCCAGGTGATTTTGATATACACTAAAGTTGAAAAGCTCTGGAATTTAACATTCTATCTCATATTTAATGGGGAATGTGTAACATCTGCTCTATTAGATACTGTGCTCCAGGAAGGATGTCTATACCATATTTGATTTTTAGGCTCCTATAAAAGGTAAGAGACATTGAAACATAAAAGTTTGTAGATGAATGGGCATAATAGAGCATCGATCTTATGTTAGAAAGAGAGAGGGGAACAGAATCTAAATCCAATTTCTCAGTTTTCCAATTTGCCATCTGCTTTGATTGAGTGGACCGGATAATTACTAAACCCCTGTTTCACTTTATGGCAAATCCCTATTTTGCTTTATGTGGTGTCTGTCTGAGCACAGAATAGATATGTTCCCGTGTTACAGTCACTAGACATGTGTTCACTGAGGACTGTCTGCTGGCCTTTTCAAAACCCAGCAATTGCAATACTATTGCTTAATGCCTTGGTGGAGTCTGTTGGTCAAGTTTAAGTAAAGGGCAAATCTACCTTAAATACATAGAACGGTTTTGCAAGCATTTTTGTTCTTCAGAAGACACTGTTCCATCCCATCAAAATGGATTCTCACTCACTTCAGGTGTTGCCCGCCAGGCTGTCGAGCTCTCTGGGTGTCTAACCTTGGTCTCTGTCATCAGCTATTAAAACTGCTAAAACAGAAGAATGCTTAACCACTCCAGCTGTTAAAACATTAGCACATGCTTTGGTGAGCTCAAATTTAAGTGCTTTCAACAGCCCTTTAGGGGATCTTACTTCTCTCTTTTTTGAACTTATAGTCAAAATTCAGCAATAGTTTTAACATCTTCAGTCCCTCAATGTGCTCATATTTCTCCATTTCTCCCCCAAAAGATCTAGTTAGAAATTAGTGTAAGGATTAATTCTTAAGCTGTTAGTTTTGTAAATAATGTTCATCCGTCAAGACTGTGATACTTTTTTTTTTTTTTGCTTTGCCGGCTGTCACTCCATAGTTTACAATTTTGTTTGGTTCTTTTTTTTTTCCTCTAAAATTCTAAATGATTCTTATAAGGTAGAATGGGATTAGCTAAAACAGAGTCAGAGGGAGCTTTTTCTTCTTACCTGTCTGATAGATCTATGGCACAACAGTCACCCACATCCTTTCTCTTTCCTGAATTCTACATTAATCCCGTTGTCTTTCTTACCTTCTTTTGCACTCACATTCTGTATTACACAATGTCAACTTATACATTTGACTGCTAAGTTTTATAGTATTTTCTTTCAAACTTTCTGGTTTGCATATTTGTCCTTATATTCTCAATAGAAATACATCTAATGGTCCCAAATTTTAGAACTCAATCCTTTACCTTTCTATAGAACTCCAAATCTCTGTTCTACCTATATTCACCCTGATTATCTAAGGTGTTGCAACTCAAAGCATGGTTTCTGTTTCACCCTCGTTATTGTTATTCGAGAATGTCAGAAATGTTGGCTCCTCGCCTACCTTAGCCCCTGATGCAGATCAAAGTCTGCATCTTAATAAGATTTCTCCCAGGTGATTCCTGTGCAAATTAAAGATTGAGAAGGACTGTTCTAATAGACACCTCACACTTAAATAGGGACAAAACAGGGTTTTTGATTCCTTTTTCCTATCACTTCCTACCTAAGTGCTCTTTCCTATACCTGCTCCCTTCCCACCCCAGTTTATTTCTTCCCTCAATCCTATCATACATTTTATTAAAAGTCCTGTAAGATCTACCTTTGATGTATATTATTGATACAAATCCAGCCATTGGCTTCCCTGGTGGCTCAGAGGGTAAAGCGTCTGCCTGCAGTGCGGGAGACCTGGGTTCAATCCCTGCATTGGAAAGATCCCCTGGAGAAGGAAATGGCAACCCACTCCAGTACTCTTGCCTGGAAAATTCCATGGACAGAGGAGCCTGGTAGGATATAGTCCATGGGATCATGAAGAGTCAGACACGATTGAGCAACTTCACTTTCACTTGACATATACTATGGATACAAATCCATCCATTGGTATCATTCTTTGTAATAACTACCAGTGTATTATGTTCAGTATATTATGTTATATTATCTTATGTTTCTATACTTATGTTTTGTCCTTACTGCATCTAAAATGTAAAATCCTTAAGAGTGAGATCTTGTCTGTCTTAATTGTCTCAATATTTCTAATACTTAACATGATGAATAGAATGGAGAAGATGCTCCAAAACTATTACTTGAATCAATTAGTGAGGGCTTTTCATATAATCCAAACAATATCTATCATGTATTAGATGCCCCTTGACAATTTGAACAGTTTATGAGTTGGGACTCAACATTGGCTTCTCTCTGTGTCCCAAATTCTGAAATGGAGAAATATTTCATACTTAAGAAAGAATTTTCTTTCTGAGCAAATTAACAGGTAAGTTAATAATCAATGCTGGCAATCAAAGGATTTAAGTTTATATCCATATTTATTCACATATCAAATGTGCAATTCTGTTGTTATTTAAATTTGAGTTTCAGTTTTCTCATTTGTAAAGGGATATTATATTACATATGAGCTATCTGCCATGCGTCTCCCTGACTGAATGTATTCTATGAAGAATGTTTCACCTACCCATCTCCCTTCCCCTAGTTTATAATTGTCTGGGACACATCAGCTACTAGGCCTTTTTTGCTCTCATATTGCTACAAGATATTATGTTAGCATCTTTGAAGCAATTATGATTTTTAATTGAAGCTGAATATATTTAATTACATAATTTTTAGCTGCCCAGGTTTAATTTCACAAAATTGTATCAAACTGGGACACTCTGAATAATGACTTACAAAAAGGAAAAAGAAAATGGATAAAGCTTGGATATGTACTTACTCACCTAGTATATCTTATTCTTTTTCAGTTTCTTTCATAGCTGTTTGCTAGGTATGAATTTTCTCTATCTATTGTTCTTATCAACAAAATAAACTTTATGTAGCTCACATGTACATGTGCTTCTGATCACGTAGCCTCCAGTTAAAAAACAACACTAAAGATTTTGAAGCCATTGGACTGGAAAGTTCTCTAAGATCTCTGTTTTAAAACATATAAGGGTATACATATAGGTAGCTTTTAATGGTTTATTAAATACTTATATATTACAGACAAATCAAGTAACTCAATAATGAGAGACTCAGTATAAAAAACAAACAAACAAAAAAACATACATAGGCTTTCTAGGCAACATGAAGAAACAGGGACCAAATTCAGTTTCCTACCTGAAATAATAATTTTAAAAAAAAGCAGATAAAATTTATGAGAGACTATTCTTGAGGTCTCAGTCAACAAGTGGAAAATAAGATGAGCCGTAAAAGTTCTTGATTACTGTCTAGATTGCAGTTCAGGCAAGGAAAATGCAGCTGAGTACAGTGCCTTCCTTCAAGTCAAAGAGATGGAACTGGAAGGCAGGGAGGCTGAGGTCTAGAGCCAGAGAAAGGAGAGAGCTACAGAAACGCGAGCTATGGAGACTGGAAGGCCTCTATCGATCTTCCCTTGAGTATTGATGAGTGCATGAGTGAAGCTCGACTAAAACTGGGGAAATTATCTTCCAAAATGATTTGAGGGAAGAGTGCTCAGAACTGACACAGGGCCATAAACAGCAACTGCTCCATTCACTACAGTAGAAAACCTCATAATTGAATAAGCAAAAGGGTTTTGTTTCAGTAGTGGGGTAAGATTAGGTCTAGCCTACATGTAGATGTATATAGTAATAAATATATATTAAAGCTTCAAAATAAGTCCTAAAAATAGAAAATTGTTTCAAAGTAACTTAACTTTGTTCCAGAACAATGCTCAAGAATATCTGCAAGAAATCCAAAATATCTAGGACTCAACAAGATAAAATTTACAATGTCAACAATTCAATAAATTATTAAGAATGCAAAGAAGCAGGAAAATACAGCACATAATAAAGAGAAAAATTAATCAAAACCAACCACAAAATGTTAGGGTAAACTGAATTAGTATATAAGAACATGAAAACATTAATTGTTTCTGTATTCCATTATTTGAAGAACCTAAATGAAAGATTAAACATGTCAAGTAGGAAAACAAAAAATATGAAAGACCCAAATTAACCTCCTGGACATAAAAACTAAAATATTTTATATGAAAAGCTACTCTAGATGTGCTTAACAGCTGATGAGACATTGCAGAAGAAGAAATAGTGAATCTGAAGACATTGCAATAGATGCTCTGCAAAATGAGATACACAAAGAAAAAGTTAAAAAAAAAAGTGTGGGGGGGGGAGCACAGAAAATGAGTTCTGAGACCACTTATATGCCTTTATATATGTGTAATTGAAGTTCTTAAAAGAAAAAAGAGAAGGAATTTAAATTTTGTCTGATTTTGCTCAATAGTTTGTTTGCTCATTGTATCTGATGATTTTCAAAATTTGAGGAAAACCGTAAACTCACTAATATAGGAATTTCAAAGCCCAACAGATCCTAGTCAGTCAGTCAGTTCAGTCACTCAGTCGTGTCCGACTCTTTGCGACCCCATGAATCGCACCACACCAGGCCTCCCTGTCCATCAACGACTCCTGGAGTTCACTCAGACTCACATTCATCGAGTCTGTGATGCCATCCAGCCATCTCATCCTCAGTTGTCCCCTTCTTCTCTTGCCCCCAATCCTTCCCAGCATCAAAGTCTTTTCCAATGACTCAACTCTTCGCATGAGGTGGCCAAAGTACTGGAGTTTCAGCTTTAGCACCATTCCCTCCAAAGAAATCCCAGGGCTAATCTCCTTTAGAATAGACTGGTTGGATCTCCTTGCAGTCCAAGGGACTCTCTAGAGTCTTCTCCAACACCACAGTTCAAAAGTATCAATTCTTCGGTGCTCAGCCTTCTTCACAGTCCAACTCTCACATCCATACAAGACCACAGGAAAATCCATAGCCTTGACTAGATGGACCTTAGTCAGCAAAGTAATGTCTCTGCTTTTGAATATGCTGTCTAGGTTGGTCATAACTTTTCTTCCAAGGAGTAAGTGTCTTTTAATTTCATGGCTGCAATCACCATCTGCAGTGATTACTTCATAATCAAAAGTTTTAAAATAAGTGATAAAAAGAAAGAAAAGTTAAAACAATTAGGAAAAAGAGGTCTTGTATACAGAGAAGCCAAAACAGTAGACATCTTGTTGGAAACAGGATAAGCCAGAAGTCAGTGAAACAGTATCTTTAAAGAGCTGAAAGAAGGAAAGGAAGAGAAATAAGTAAGGAAAAGAAGGAAGGACAGAAAGTTAAGGATGGAAAGAAAGAAAGAACAGGAAGAAACAGACATAATACTATACCCAGAAAAACCTTTCAAAAATGAATGAAAAAAAAAAAAAAACCATTTTAAGATGAAAGAAAAGGAGTAATTCATGACCAACTAACCCAGACTATAAGAAATGTTAGATGAAGTCTTAGGGAAAAAAAAAAATCCAGATCAATAGAACAGATACAAGGTTGATAAATAGACCTACACCTGTAAGCTCAATTGTTTTTTCTCAAAGGAGTAAAGGTTATTCAAGAAAGATAGGTCAGTCTTTTCAGCAGATGAGACTCCCAGACCTTCAGCTCAATTAACTCAAAGTACAGTGTAGATTTAAATCAAAGACAAAAGTAAAATTTCTATCAAAAATATGGGAGAAGATCTGTATAGGTTTTGATTAGGAAAAGCTCTCTTAGAAAGGATCCAGCAGCATGGCTTTTACAGAAAAAAAATTGTCAAGTTGGTTTTATTCAAAGTTAAGACAATCTGCAAACTTAAGACATCGTATAGACTGGGAAAACGTATTGGCAAGTCACATTTTTGACAAGGGACTTTTACATATAGTATATAAATATTCTCAAAATTCAAGTAAGAGAAGATGCAAGCATTTCTTTTCCCCAAAGAAAATGGACAAAATCTTTGAATAGACAAAAGAAAAATAGATAAATGAATAGCAAATGAGCATGAAAAAGATGCTCAGCATGATGGATTACTAGGGAAATGCCAGTTAAAACCAAAATGAATATCACCACAAACCTTTTAGACTGTCCACAATGAAGAAGGATGAAGATACGAAGTAAAGAGGTAGACCAAATGGAACTTTTTATGCACTGCTGGTGGGAATGTAAAAATGGTGTAGCCAGTTTGTAAAACAGTTTGACAGTTTCTTATATCTATCAGCTTACATCTACAAAATGACTCTGACATTCCATTCCTGGGTACAGACCCAAGAGCAGTGAAAACATAGGTCCAAGTAAAGGTTAGGGCACGCATGTTCATAGCAGCTTTATTTGTAATAGGCCCAAACTGGAAACCATTTACCTGTTTATCAAGAAGTGAATGGTTGTCCATTCTATATATAAAAACTTCAGTTCAGTTCATTTCAGTTGCTCAATCGTGTCTGACTCTTTGCGATCCCATGGAATGTAGCACGCCAGGCCTCCTTGTCCTTCACCAACTCCCAGAGCTTGGTCAACTCATGTCCACTGAGTTGGTGATGCCATCCAACCATCTTATCCTCTGTTATCCCTTTCTCCTCCTGTATTCAATCTTTCCCAACATCAGGGTCTTTTCCAATGTCACTTCTTCACATCAGGTGGCCAAAGTATTGGAGTTTCAGCTTCAGCATCAGTCCTTCCAATGAATATTCAGGACTGGTTTCTTTAGGATGGACTGGTTGGATTCTTATCCTCTGTTATCCCTTTCTCCTCCTGTATTCAATCTTTCCCAACATCAGGGTCTTTTCCAATGTCACTTCTTCACATCAGGTGGCCAAAGTATTGGAGTTTCAGCTTCAGCATCAGTCCTTCCAATGAATATTCAGGACTGGTTTCTTTAGGATGGACTGGTTGGATTTTCTTGCAGTCCCAGGGACTCTCAAGAGTCTTCTCCAACATCACTGTTCAAAAGCATCAATTCTTAGGTGCTTAGCTTTCTTTATAGTCCAACTCACACATCCATACATGGCTACTGGAAAAACTATAGCTTTGACTAGACAGATATTTGTCAGAAAAGTAACGTCTCTGTTTTTAATATGCTGTCTAGGATGCTGTGAAAGTGCTGCACTCAATATGCCAGCAAATTTGGAGAACTCAGCAGTGGCCACAGGACTAGAAAAGGTCCGTTTTCATTCCAATCCCAAAGAAAGGCAATGCCAAAGAATGTTCAAACTAACGCACAATCGCACTCATCTCACACGCTAGTAAAGTAATGCTCAAAATACTCCAAGCCAGGCTTCAGCAATACATGAACCATGAGCTTCCGGATGTTCAAGCTGGTTATAGAAAAGGCAGAGGAACCGGAGATCAAATTGCCAACATCTTCTGGATCATGGAAAAAGGAAGAGAGTTTCAGAAAAACATCTATTTCTGCTTTATTGACTATGCCAAAGCCTTTTACTGTGTGGATCACAATAAACTGGAACATTCTGAAAGAGATGGTAATACCAGACCACCTAACCTGCCTCCTGAGAAATCTGTATGCAAGCCAGGAAGCAACAGTTAGAACTGGACATGGAACAACAGACTGGTTCCAAATAGAGGAGTATGTCAAGGCTGTATACTGTCACCCTGCTTATTTAACTTCTATGCAGAGTATATCATGAGAAACGTTGGACTGGAAGAAACACAAGCTGGAATCAAGATTGCCGGGAGAAATATCAATAACCTCAGATATGCAGATAATAACACCCTTATGGCAGAAAGTGAAGAGGAACTAAAGAGCCTCTTGATGAAAGTGAAAGAGGAGAGTGAAAAAGTTGGCTTAAAGCTCAACATTCACAAAATGAAGATCATGGCATCTGGTCCCATCACTCCACGGTAAATAGATGGAGAAACAGGGGAAACAGTGTCAGACTATTTTTTGGGCTCCAAAATCACTGCAGATGGTGACTGCAGCCATGAAATTAAAAGACACTTACTCCTTGGAAGAAAAGTTATGACCAACCTAGATAGTATATTAAAAAGCAGAGATATTACTTAGCTGACTAAGGTCCGTCTAGCCAAGGCTATGGTTTTTCCAGTAGTCATGTATGGATGTGAGAGTTGGACTGTGAAGAAGGCTGAGCACCGAAGAATTGATGCTTTTGAACTGTGGTGTTGGAGAAGACTCTAGAGAGTCCCTTGGACTGCAAGAGATCCAACCAGTCCATTCTGAAGAAGATCAGCCCTGTGATTTCTTTGGAGGGAATGGTGCTGAAGTTGAAACTCCAGTAATTTGGCCACCTCATACGAAGAGTTGACTCATTGGAAAAGACTTGATGCTGGGAGGGATTGGGGGCAGGAGGAGAAGGGGATGACCGAGGATGAGATGGCTGGATGGCATCACAGACTCGATGAATGTGAGTCTGAGTGAACTCCAGGAGTCGTTGATGGACAGGGAGGCCTGGCGTGGTGCGATTCATGGGGTCGCAAAGAGTCGGGCACGACTGAGTGACTGAACTGAACTGAACTGATGTTGGTCATAGCTTTTCTTCCAAGGAGCAAGCATCTTTTAATTTCATGGCTGCTGTTAACCATCTGCAGTGATTTTGAAGCGCAAGAAACTAAAATCTGTCACTGTTTCCACTGTTTCCCTATCTATTTGCCATGAAGTGATGGGACTGGATGCGTGATCTTAGTTTTCTGAATGTTGAATTTTAAGCCAATTTTTTCACTCTCTTTTTTCACTTTCAATGAGGGGCTCTTTAGTTCCTCTTCACTTTCTGCTATAAGGGTTTTGTCATCTGAGTATGTGAGGTTATTGATATTTGACCCAGCAGTCTTGATCCCAACTTCTGCTTCATCCAGTCTGGAATCTCTCATGATGTACTCTGCATATAAGTTAAATAAGCAGGGTGACAATATACAGCCTTGATGTACTGTTTTCTCGATTTGGAACCAGTCTGTTGTTCCATGTCCAGTTCTAACTGTTGCTTCTTGACCAGCATACAGATTTCTCAAGAGGCAGGTCAGGTGGTCTGGTATTCCCATTTCTTTAAGAATTTTTCATAGTTTGTTGTGATCCACACAGTCAAAGGCTATGGTGTAGCCAACATAGCGGAAGTAGATATTTTTCTGGAATTCTCTTGCTTTCTCAATGATCCAGTGTATGTTGGCAATTTGATCTCTGATTCCTCTGCCATTTCTATATCCAGCTTGAACATCTGGAAGTTCCCCATTCACGTACTGTTGAGCCTGGTTTGGAGAATTTTGAGCATTACTTTGCTACTGTGTGAGTTGAGTGTGATTGTGCAGTAGTTTGAACATTCTTTGGCATTGCCTTTCTTTTTTTTAACTTTTTAAAAATTTTATTATTTATTATTATTATTATTGCTTTTCTTTGGGATTGGAATCCTGTGGCCACTGCTGACTTTTCCAAATTTCCTGGCATGTTGAGTGCAACAGTTTCACAGCATCACCTTTTAGGATTTGAAATAACTCAGCTGGAATACCATCACCACCACTAGCTTTATTCATAGTGATGCTTCTTAAGGCCCACTTGAGTTTGCTTTCCAGGATGTCTGGTTTTAGGTGAGTGATCACACCATTGTGGTTATCTGGGTCACGATGATCTTTTTTGTACAGTTTTTCTGTTTATTCTTGCCACCTCTTCTTAATCTCTTCTGCTTCTGTTAAATTCATACTGTTTCTGTCTATTGTGCTCATCTTTGGATGAAATGTTCCCTTGGTATCTCTAATTTTCTTGAAGAGATCTCTAGTCTTTCCCATTCTGTTGCTTTCCTCTATTTCTTTGTGTTGATCACTGAGGAAGGCTTTCTTATCTCTCCTTGCTATTCTTTGGAACCCTGCATTCAGATGCTTATATCTTTCCCTTTCTCCTTTGCGTTTAGCTTTTTTTTTTTACTCACCTATTTGTAAGGCTGCTTTAGACAACCATTTTGCCTTTTCGCATTTCTTTTCCTTGGGGATGGTCTTGATGACTACCTCCCGTACAGTGTTATGAACCTCCGTTCCCAGTTCTTCAGGCATTTTATCAATCAGCTCTAATCCCTTGAATCTGTTTTTCACTTCCATTGTATGATCGTAAGGGATTTGATTTAGGTGTCATACCTGTATGGTCTAGTTAGTCTGAATTTGGCAACAAGGAGATCATAATCTGAGCCACAGTCAGCTCCCAGTCTTGTTTTTGCTGATTGTATAGAGCTTTTCCATCTTTGGCTGCAAAGAATATAATCACTCTGATTTCAGTGTTGACCATCTGGTGATGTCCATGTATAGAGTTGTCTCTTGTGTTGTTAGAAAAGAGTGTTTGCTATGACCAGTGCATTCTTTTGTCAAGGCTCTGTTAGCCTTTGCCCTGCTTCATTCTGTACACCAAGGCCAAATTTGCCTGTTACTCCAGGTATCCCTTGATTTCCTACTTTTGCATTCCAGTCCCCTGTGATGAAAAGCACATCTTTTTTTGGTGTTAGCTCTAGAAGGTCTTGTAGGCTTTCATAGAACCGTTCAACTTCAGTTTCTTCATTATTGGTTGGGGCATAGACCTGGAATTGTGTTATATTTTATGGTTTGCCTTGGAAAGGAACAGAGATCATTCTTTCATTTTTGAGATTGCATCCAAGTACTGCATTTTGGGCTCTTTTGTTGACTATGAGGGCTACTATACCATTTCTTCTAAGGGATTCTTGCCCACAGTAGTAGATATATGGTCATCTAAAGCAAATTCACCCATTCCAGTCCATTTTAGTTTACTGATTCGTAAAATGTCAATGTTTACTCTTGCCACTTCCAATTTGCCTTGATTCATGGACCTAACATTCCAGGGTCCTATGTGATATTATTCTTTACAGCATTGAACTTTACTTCCATCACCAGTCACATCCACATATTACATCTGCAAATGAAATGCTATTCAGCAATGAAAATGAATGGACTACTTACAGATGCAACAACCTGAGTAAATGTTCAGAACAGAGTTAACACTAGGAAGTTGAGACTGCTATCCTTAAAAAGATATGCTTAAGCATTTGGCACTGGGTAACTGTAAGCTTAGATTTCAAAAGAGTTCCCGTCATTTCCAGAACTGTCAAAAAGTGACTCAGTATGCCTAAAGTGTACAAACAGTGCAGTTTATGCTGAATACCTGCCAGCCTTCTGAGAGTCTGGAATTTTGGTTCATATCTGCCAGATGCTGCACATGTGACCAGATACTTCAGGAACTGAGTATCTAGTAAGCTTTCCTAGTAGATAACATTACACATGGGTTGTCCTGATTTCCCATCAGGAGAAGTAAGATGTCCTGTGTGACTTCAGTGAGAGAGGAGTCTTGGAAGCTTGTGTCTGGTTTCCTCTGGACCTTGTCTCACTTTCCTTTCCCTTTGCTTATTATGCTTTATATCCTTTTTCCTGCAACAGATCAGAGCCACGAGCATGGCAAGATGAGTCCTGTGAGTTTACCTAGCAAATCGTCAAACCTAAGGGTGCTGTTGGAATTCCTGACACAATAAATCTCAGAAATGTTAGGCTCTGTGAAAGAAGCTAGACTCTCTCCACTTTAAACAGAAGCGTACACACTACACAATTTTATTTATGTATTTTAAAATACATATTTATAAATATTTATTATGTAACTATTTAATATATATAATTTTATATTTATTTATTATGTATATATAATCCTAAAGAATAAAAACTAATTTACAGTAGTAGAAAAAAAGTCAGTTGTGTCTTGCAATGTAGTGGAATGATGATGGGAAGGGCAGAAGGAAAGAAGTAGAGAAAGTGGTGTGAGAGAAGTTTGGTGGGTGATGGGTATGTTCAGTTTTTGAATTATGGGGATGGTTCAATAAATGTATACAGGACTCCTCTGGAAATCTAATCATTAAGACTGTGCTTCCAATATTGGGGGCAAGGGTTCAATCCCTGGTCTGGGATCATCACTGCTACATGGCCCACCCGCCCAAAAAAATACAAAAATACAAAAAACTTTAATTGTGTGCATATGTTAAAACTATCAAATTGTGCCACATAAATATGTGTAGTTTAGGTAGGTCAATCACACCTAGAGGAAGCTGTTCTTTTTTTTGGAAAAAAAAAAAAGTACCTAGCACTTTCTATGTAATAGGTAATATGTTCAGCACTTTCTGTGGGTTGTATTGATTTTTATTAAATACAAAAAAACCTCCTGAGGTAAGCACTGGTTTACCTCCTGACTCCTGGTTTGGCTTTTCGAAAGGTTCCTTACTGCATCTTCTTGTCCCTTCCCACCTCGATTCTGTTCTTCAAGCTCAACTTCTGCTTCAGATTTCCTGTTGAGTAACACGTTCATTTGGTCCCCTTTCCTCAGCCCATTAACTTAGGCTCTGTCTGCCTTATCTTTTGACTATTGATTCCATGGGATTCTCAGCAATGACAGCACCCACACCTCCCGGCAAGAGACCCTCTTTCCAGCCCTGCAGGCTTTCCTGGTAACTCAGTTGGTAAAGAATCCATCTGCAATACAGGTCGTGGATTATATCTTTTAAAAAATGAAATAATATGTAAATAAAATCGGAACGTTTACTTACTCAGTCGTGTCTGACTCTTTGCGACCCCATGGACTATAGAGCCCATGGAATTCTCCAGGCCAGAATACCAGAGTGGGTAGCCTTTCCCTTTTCCAGGAGATCTTTCCAACTCAGGGATGGAATCTAGGTCTCCTGCATTGCAGGTGGATTCTTAACCAGCTGAGCCACAAGGGAAACACAAGAATACTGGAGTGGCTAGCCTATCCCTTCTCCAGCGGATCTTCCTAAACCAGGAAATGAACCGGGTTCTCCTGCATTGCAGGTAGATTCTTTACCAACTGAGCTATCAGGGAAGCCCAATAGGTAAATAAATAAAGCCAGAACATTTACTTATGCTTGCAATGTAAGAGACACAGGTGGCACTGGTTCGATCCTGGGTCAGGAAGGTTCCCTGGAGAAGGAAATGGCAACCCACTCCAGTGTTCTTGCCTGGGAAATCACATGGGCAGAGGAACCTGGGGGGCTATATCCATGGGTTCCCAAGAGCTGGACATGACTTAGCAACGAAGATGGATGACTCCCAAAGCTCAAGCTAAGCTCCTGTCCCTGGAGAAGAAGAATCAGACAAATCAGATAAACGCTCAAAGATTAAACTAAAATGAAAAAAGAATAAAATAGGCTGTCTGCTCTGTGTTTTGATGTATGTTTAACTTTTCGCTTTTTGGAACCCTGCTGTACATCATCTGCTATTGTTACATTTGTCATATCAATCAATCAGAGGCAATTATGAAACTGCCAACTCCATCCTTTTTATTCAGGAGGCTGTCTAACTCTGTGGCTATTAATAACATTTTTATCTCTCTTCGTTTATTTGCTTCTTTTCCAACATTTTGATCCCTGGTACTGATATGGCTTGTCAGTTGCAGGTAGAGGATATTGTTAGGAAATTAAATAATATCGGTTGCAGCAGACTCAAGTAATGGGGAATAATTTTCATGGTGATGCTTAGAATGTACACTGGAGTGTTTTCAAAGGGAGAAAAAAGATCCTTAGAGTGTGGACGTGAATGTTATCACTGAACTGTGTAAGAAATTGTTTCACTGGTAGAGGAGATAGTGTAATCACCAAAAATTTCATGTCATGTGATAGATTTGCAGCCTGGCCAGGAATCAGAGTTCACATTTAATTTATCTTTCTCACATCTAGCAATATGAAGGAGTAGTAATGAAAATAAATCCTTGCTTGAATAGCATTGGAATTTTAAGTTGGCATCTAAAATTGTGCTTCCAAAGGTCTCATTTCTGTGGAGCCAGGGAGTCTGTACGGGTATGTCAAGGTGCCATGTGTGTGTCGCCTGGGCTGGCAAGTCTCTCTGCCCCAAGACCTTTCTTCTTTATTGGATATGATACAGGAAGAGAGGGGTTCAATTTCAAGGTAGCTTATAGAAAAGGGAGAAAAAAATCTTTACATTTTATGATAACATAGTTTAATCATTTGGAGAAGGAAATGGCAGCCCACTCCAGTGTTCTTGCCTGGAGAATCCCAGGGACAGGGGAGCCTTGTAGGCTGCCACCTATGGGGTCACACAGACTTGGACACGACTGAAGCAATTTAGCAGCAGTAGCTGTTTAATCATTAGGCCAAACTGTCAGGATATTCTTTTTCTTTTGTTTTCTTTTTCTTTTGTTTTCCTAAAAAGAAAGGCTGGAGGCTTCACCATTCAGCACAGCAAGAGAATATTTTTCTTAATTGTACTTGTATCTGGATAATCTACCTTAGATCCTTTTAAAAAATGAAACAATATGTAAATAAATAATATATAAAGTCAGAACATTTGCTTATTTCTCAAGTTCTAATCATAGGCCAAACTGTCAGGATATTCTTTTTCTTTTGTTTTCTTTTTCTTTTGTTTTCCTAAAAAGAAAGGCTGGAGGCTTCACCATTCAGCACAGCAAGAGAATATTTTTCTTAATTGTACTTGTATCTGGATAATCTACCTTAGATCCTTTTAAAAAATGAAACAATATGTAAATAAATAATATATAAAGTCAGAACATTTGCTTATTTCTCAAGTTCTCAGCTTCCTCCTCTGTGTATTGAAAATAAGTGGGGGCTGGGAATGATATATTTCATGTAACCAAATTTAACACTGCTCATTTGGCCTGGTTTGTTACAGCAAGGAGGGCAAGGTAGGAATGGGTGCTTAAAATGAATAACTACTTAACTTTTAAAAAGAGAACAATAGAGGTAGTAATAAAAATACTTATGCTTGCAAGTTACAGAAACCCAAATCAAACTGACATTAGCAAAGAATAATTTTGGCTCATTTACCTTTCAAGTTCATGGCTGGATTTTGTTGCTCCCAACTGGATCAAGGGACTCAAATGATGCCTTTAGATTTGTTTCTCTCCTTCACTGTTATTTGTTTACGCTTTGTCTCATGTGGGATCCAGTCTTAAGCATTCTCTTTCTAGAAGGTGATTCCTGCAAACTCTATACTTAAATTTTGACAGCTCTCTCTGTCCAATTGCAAGAACCACTATTTTCCCTAAACAGTTCTACAGAATTTTTTATTGGACCAGCTTGTGTCCTCACCTCATTCTTGGACCAGAGACAGTGGAGATTCATTGTTCTGATTATCAGGCTTGGAGCATATATTTATGTCAGAAACCAGGATGGAGTTTATGCCATTCAAACTATGTAGACAAAAAGTAGTGACAAAACAAGGGAAAATGTGGGTTGTTTTTTCTAAAAGAGAGAATAGATTCCGGGTTGGTGGGTCAGGCAGTAAAGAATCTTCCTGCAGTGTAGGAAACCAGGTTGGATCCCTGGGTCAGGAAGATCCCCTGAAGAAGGGAATGGTTACCCACTCCAGTATTCTTGCCTGGAGAATCGCATGGACAAAGGAGCCTGGAGGGCTACAGTCCATGAAGTTGCAAAGAGTTGGACACAACTGAGCGACTAACACAGTCACATTTTTTTTCATTTTTCAAGAATTATTAATAGCTGACAGTTATGTAGTGCTTACTAGGTGCCAGGCACTGACTGATCTGAATGCCTTAGATATATTAAATTACTTAATCATCAAAATAACCACTTTACAGATTAGGAAATTGAAGGACAGAGAAGTTAAGTAAATTGCCCCAAGGTCATACAGCTTGTCAAGACCAGAGCTAGGGTTCAAATGCAGGTAGTCTGGCACTAGATTTCACGCTCTCTAAATCACTAGGGAACACTGCCTCTTGGACTAAAGAAACATCTACATCCACTCAGCCTCTGGAACTGCAGCTATTATTTTTGCCTGTTTTGCTCAAAAGCTGTTCTACATGGAAAAGACCACGATTTGATTTTGGTCCTTCTCTATAATGTAGTGGTGGTAATATTACCTGGAAGATGAAATACTAATAAATAAATATATTACTAACATACAGTAGGCACTTGAAAACTGGTAACTAAAATAACACATTGATATCCCCAACCCTCTGAATCCCCAGAACACATCGATCATGGAATGTGAAATTGTACTTTCACCTCTACTCACCAAGAAAATGGTTAAAAAGCAGTTCTTCATACTTCGCCTGATTTACATTTTAGTGATTGCCTCATCACTGATTTTGCATTAAATACAGAGGTGTGACTAAATAATTCTGTCTTGCAGCATAAATTAAGAGAACGAATGTGCTTGGGATTAAACTCCCCCTGCTCCTTCTCCTCCTCCTTATCCACGTAAAATACCATTTACTGAACACCCACACCCAGCGTGTGGCATATCATTCTGTGCTAATTTTCTTGGCTTTTTCGGAACTGCCCTTTATTGCAGTAAGGAAATAAATCTTTGAAAAGTATGGCATTTCTTGCAGTAAATAAGTAGGGGGTTTTTATAACTCTTGAAAAGAGATAGTATAAATATGTATTTTAGTAACATTTCATCACAAACATCGGTGACAGGTGTTTTCCAACTGGGGACCATAAAAGCAAACTAGTGAGATAAAGCTGTTAAATTTTGGAAAAGAGACTCAACTATGTTTGTTCTCCTGTTTCTTTGGCAACCTAGCAAAACGGGTGGGTTTTTTTTCTCCTTCATGTATAATCTTGCTTTTCTCCTAAAAGTTAATTTTTCCATCTCCTTTAAGAAGTAAAAATGACAATAAAAATATTATGACATATTTCAGAGTTTGGCTGTGTGAACAGGTAAATAATATAGTTTCTGATAAAGTACCAGGGAACCAGAAAATGGAGTTCTCTTCTTTGACTGAAAGGATGTTAGAGATACTATTTAGCTGAGAATGTGGAGGACACTAAAGGAGGCTTATCTTTTCACATGGAATGCCTGGGAATAACCCATGACATGTTAATTTTTCTGATTACATAGTCAAAACCAAAATTTCTCTAGGCCTGGCACATGGTAATCTATGATCAACTGAAACTTGCTAACGTAAACTTTCCATCTGAGTTTCTTTGCCCCTGTATTCTGTGCAGTGTTGTTCAGAGAGAAGCATTGTCAGTGTCCGAAACAGATTTATGGGTTTCCCTGGTGGCTCAGCTGGTAAAAAATATCTGTCTGCAATGTGGGAGACCTGGGTTTGATCCCTGAGTTGGGAAGATCCCCTGGAGAAGGAAAAGGCTACCCACGCCAGTATTCTGGCCCAAAGAATTCCTTGGACTGTATAGTTCATGGGGTCACAAAGAGTCAGACATGACTAAAGTGACTTTCATTTTCACTTCTAGGCAGATTTTGGCTCCAATACCTGCTGTTAGTATGTCTGTACTGTTGGGAAAGTTATCTAGGAGGCAGGTCAGTTCTCCAGATGATCTGTTAAGCAAATTACCAGTTTTTGCTAAATTTACATAAAATTTAACAAGAATATGAATTATACAAAAGTTGACATGCTGAGCAAAGCATTTTAAAAATGATAAAATTTTCTATAAGAAATGCTATTTTCCAATCAACATTTTCCCTTTTCTTGTTTTTTAAAATTTTTGTCCACACTGCATGGCACATAAGATCTTTGTTGCCCAACTCAGTACGGAACCTGTGCCCCTCCCTGCAGTGGAGGCATGGAGTCTTAACCTTTGGCCCATCAGTAAAGTGGATACATATAAGATTGTTTCTGGTCCTTCTTCGGGATTTGAATTTCAGTGCTTTGGATTGTCATTTTAAACTTTTTTTAACTTTAACTATTTTTAATATTCTGTTATTAACACCTCAAATGGTATCAGCTTTTAGTTTGTGCATCTGTAGCCATTTTAAATATAAATTCAAAAGCATGTGAAATAATCACTGTTATATTAATTAAATTTTAATTTCAAATTAAATTAGATTTCAACTTTAAGTGGAATTAAATCTTTAGATTAAATCCAATTTTCAGTTATTTAAAGTAGATTTAATTACATTAAGTATTTAAATTAAATTGAGAACTTAAATCTGTGATCATCCTGAAGAAATAAATATAACCTAAAAAATTCTCATCACATAAGAAATGCAGAAACTCTATTTGCTGGTAAGAAATAATTGAGATAGGCCAATGTGTTACATATTTAATGAAATACTGGACACAAAGAATTACAAAATTGAAGGTGTGTAAAGAAAGTGGGGCTGTTCAGGATATTTTGCTATGGTAGATCATACTATGATTAGCACCACTAATACCTTGACAATTAATCAGAAAGTGGGAAGGAAGAATTTTAGAAATAGACTAAAAAGTCCTAAAATTGCTAAAATCTGACAAAACAAATAATATTAAAATGAGTTTAGAGATTAGTAGAAACTGAGAAATTTCCATAATGCTTGCTGACATTTCTGTTTTGCTAATTTATTTTTTTAACAGAAGTCAAAATTCTGCCTTCCCTTAAAGTGTTTGAAGTGTTCCTCCTTGATTTTCAGTTTCCTCATCTATTTAAGCTATTAAAATCATTTTCATTAAGCCAGTAAATTTGATAGAACAAATTAGATATTTAGGAAGTTGAATTTTGCTGAGTTAATTTTAAGGGCATTAACTTACTTCAGCTGCTAACTTTTCTAAGCCTCAGTTTCCACATCTGTAAAATGAGAATGACAATAGCATTGCCTCCTTCCTTCTTTGTTCCCTCATCTATGTTTCTCTTGAGCTGTTATGTGTGGAGATGGAAGTATCTTGTTTTATCTCTGTAAATGCTGCCAGGACCTGACACATTTAGAATAATAATGTTAATAATAGCCCATTTTCATGCTAGACATTGTCAAAGTATTTTACCTAATTATCTTATTTAATTCTGAAAAAAAGCCAGCAAGAAAATAATATTACCTCCTCACTATTGAGGAGGAATCAGATGCTCAAGAAAGTGGCTTACATTATGAAAAAGAGACACAGGTAGCAAATAATGAATCTGAACATCAAGTGCCAGTGGTATCACTCCGTGTTTGTTGTACTGAATTCCTGAGGATACCTACAATAGGCCCCACTCCTCTCTATTAATACATGGTATGGTGCTCTACTGTTATCTTTTATTTTTTTTTCCCTCTCAAAAAATGTTCAAATATAAGGCCTTCTCACGGAGAAGGCAATGGCACCCCATTCCAGTACTCTTACCTGGAAAATCCCATGGGCAGAGGAGCCTGGTGTGCTGCAGACCATGGGGTCACAAGCGACTTCACTTTCACGCATTGGAGAAGGAAATGGCAACCCATTCCAGTATTCTTGTCTGAAGAATCCCAGGAATGGGGGAGCCTAGTGGGTTGCCGTCATGGGGTCACACAGGGTTGGACACGACTGAAGCAACTTAGCAGCAGCAGCAAGGCCCTCTCAAGAGGTTAGTATGAATACATGAACGCCAGTGTTCACTACAGCACTATTTACAATAGCCAGGACATGGAGGCAACCTAACTGTCCATCAGCAGAAGAATGGATAAAGAAGTGGTACATATATACAATGGAATATTACTCAGCCATAAAAGGAATGAAATTATGCAATTTGCAGCGGTGTGGATGGACCTAGAGACTCCTATGCAGAGTGAAGTGAGTCAGAGAGAGAAAAACAAATATTGTATAATATTGCTTGTATGTGGAATATAGAAAAATAGTATTGAACTTATTTGCAAAGCAGAAATAGAGACACAGATGTAGAGAATGAATGTATGGATACCAGTGGGAGAAGGAGCGGTTGAATGAGCAGGGAGGTTGGGATTGACACATGTGTACTGCTATGTCTAAAAGAGGCAACCAATGAGAGCCTGCCATACAAGCACAGAGAGCTCTACTCAAGGTTCTGTGGGGACCTCAATGGGAATGAAATCCAAAAAAGAGGGAATGTGTGTGTATATATATATATATATGTAGCTGATTCACTTTGCCGTGCAGCAGAAACTACCACAACACTGTAAGGCAACTATACTCCAATAAAAATCATTAAAACAAAAAAGAGGTTAATACAGCGTGTAATTCAGATACTGTCTTCGGTGTATATGTGGCCCGACTCCATGAGGATGAGAGAGAGAAGGAAGGTAGGATGGGCAGTATGACCAAATGGTGAATTAAAGGGAGAAAGGAGCGAAAAAACACCTACAAGTAAAAGCCACCATCCAAATATACTTCTGTTTTGACCCACAGTAAGACTGTGTTAGTCACTCAGTTGTGTCTCACTCTTTGGGACCCCATGGACTGTAGCCTGCTAAACTCTTCTGTCCATGGAGTTCTCCAGGCAAGAATACGGGAGTGGGTTGCCCTTCCCTTCTCCAGGGGATCTTCCTGACCCATGGATCAGACCCAGGGCTCGTGCATTGCAGGCAGATGCTTTACCATCTTGAGCCACCAGGGAAGCCTAGTAAGATTAGTGTGGATTATTCTGAATTGAAGAGAATTTCTGGGTCTTTTGTCCTTATTATTTCTCATTAGTGTCTGTGGAATGACATAAAGTAGATTTGTTGAAGATGTGTAATCAGCTAGAGCCACCAACACCGCTCTCTGTCTGTTTCGGAAGAAGTTCTTGATGTCTTTGCCATCTGCAGTTGACTGTTGTGAATGCGCTGAATTTGCACATTCTGAGCATTAACAGGGACCACCTGCAGTCCTTTTCTAGGCTGAAAGACTCACCTGAGGTAGAGTGTTAGCTCGCTCATTGAAAAAGATGTGCATGTTTCAGACGGTTGGCCTTAGAGCCACAAAGGTGAAACGATATTGTTCCTGCCCTTTGGTGGTGATAATCTAAAGGGTGTTTTGGGCTTCCCCTGGTGGCTCAGCAGTAAAGAATTTGCCTGCAGTGCAGGAGATGCAAGAGACATGGGTTCAGCCCTTGAGTCGGGAAGCTGCCCTGGGGCAGGGCATAGCAACCCAGTCCAGTATCCTTGCCTGGAGACTCCCATGGACAGAGGAGGAGGAGCCCGGCAGGCTCTGGTCCACGGGATCACCAAGAGTCAGACACAACCGAAAATGACTGAGCACAGCACAGTCTAAAGGAGAGACGAACGCACAGGAAACTATGAGGTAGTTAGGTAAGTATAGTATAAGAGATGGAAGGCAAACCAATTTCCAAATTTCTGAGAGCTGAATTTGTGTTAGACATTGTCCCAACATTGTACGTCTGTTACGTAATTTCATTCTTATAAAACCCACTGAGGCGCTGTGTGCTTCGTCACTCAGCTGTGTCTGACCCTCTCCGACCCCATGGACTGCCATCCACCAGGCTCCTCTGTCCATAGGGATTCTCCAGGCAAGAATACGGAGTGGCTTGCCATGCCCTCTAGGTTATCTTCCCAACCCAGGGATCAAACCCAGGTCTCCTGCATTGCAGGCAGATTCTTTACCGACTGAGCCACCAAGGAAGCCCATTACCTCTTCTATAAGAGTAAAAATAGGGGCTCCAATAGAAATGTAAGCCATATTGCCATTGTATTCAAGTTGTCATAAAGGCTACAGACTTAAATTTCTGCCTTTGGAAAAGAAATACAAAATTAAATATACATGTTTCAGTTGAGACGATAACACATAGTGCCAGACTCTTGGGTTGAATCTATTTTTTGTTATCTGTGCAACTTAGTATAAATTATTTAATACCACTGAGTGGTATTTAATACTACTGAGTCTTAATTCCTTCATCTGTAGAATGGAATAATATTATATAGTTCATAGGCTTGTGATGAAGGTTATGTTGATGAAAAGTCAAGAGATAATCTGTGAAAGAAATGGGAAATTTTTATTCACGCCAACGTAAGGTTGCAAGGCAACCCATATAACCTGGGAGACAGTCTTTCAAATATCTCCGAGGACTGTTCTGCCCAGCAGAGGTCAAGGACAGTTATACATGTTTTTGAGACTAAGGATTATATAACAAATGATGTTTTGGCAGTTTGCACAATTCAGATTGGGATAGACAAAGTGAGTAGTGGGTCCTTCTAACCCCTTACAAGAACAAATGTTATTTCTTGAGGTTATCTTGTTAATGTAGAGACTCAATAAAGGGGAGGGAAGAGGCCTAAACAGGCATTGAAAAACTTTAAATATTTCTTGTCTTGGCATAAAATACGAATTTTATTTTATCAGCAACATGAGACTATATTGCAAAGTACTTAACAAGGTGATTAGAGATTAGTAGGGAATAATCAATAAATACTAACTCTTGTTAAAGGCAGTCAAGTAATTTACACATTTCTTTCACCATTAATTTTAGTACCATATTCATTATGTCTGAGTTTTGAGAGGAAGTGGTATGGTAGTCGTGAGGTAACTCGTAAGGTGGCTAGAGAGGCAAAATATCAAAGAAATATATAACAGCCAAAGTGAGAAATAGTTCTAAGCTAAATAAACTATAATTAAAAATTAAAGAAATTTTATAGATTTGAATTGACTTAAACATGACTTAAGAGTTAGAGGCCCAACCATTTCTGAAACAGCAGAATGAGGAGCTCAAAGCTATGCAAGAAGGATAAGCAAAAAATATCTGGACCTAGATGCATTACAGTCAACCTGTTAAAAAGCTAAAGACAAGAAGAAAGCTTTGAAGGCAGCCAGAGAAAAATGACTCAACATGTACAAGGGATTAAGAACATGAGAAATGGTTTATAGCTCATCAGTGGAGCCAGGAAGCGGTAGAATAACATGTTCAATGTGTCAAAGCAGGGGAAAAAAAACCTGTCAATCATGACTTGTATAATCAGAAAAATTATCCTTCAAAAGTGAAGGATGAAAACATTCTGCAATAAACAACAATTGAGAGAATTCCTCGCAAGGCAGTTTACAAGATATGCTCTGATTTAATCTTGGCCAAATAATGTTATAAAGTTTTCTTTTTTTCTTACTCCTGTTTTACAGATAGGAGCACTATAAAGCCAAAGAGACACTAAATAAACTACTCGAGGCCGTAAAGCTAGTGAATGGGACTTGCACTCAGATCAGCTGCACATCACAAGGTGTTCTCACTTCCTGTGCCTTCCCATGAAGTGTCATTCCCTTAGTCTCCCTGCCTACAAGCTCCTCTCTTTGGAACTAATCTTTTGAACTGTTGTCGCTACCTGGACACTTCTGAGTATCATTTCCTTGATGTTACTTTGTTGTTCAGAATCCTCAAATGGCTTTTCCTTACTTATAGCATGAAGGCCAAATTCTTGAACCTGATTCCTAAGGACTTTAAAAATTTGGCACTTAAGTACCACTGAAACATAATCTGTTAATATTTTCCAAGGTAGATATGTTTATCTGCCAACAGTCTTCTCTCCATCAGTTGAAATCTTCATATTTTATGGGGCAGGAACACAACTCAGAGCTCATGTCTCTTAATTCTTTTCGGGTATTTCCACTATTTTTTAAGGCCTTTCTTTTTACATATTGCCATTACCCTATTGGGTTTATGTGTTACTGTGTGTGTGTGTGTGTGTGTATAAATATATAGACATAGTGGAAAAAAATACATCTTGCTTCCAACCCAGTTAAGCAAGCTGTACTTTTTCCCACTATGTTTTCAGCAGGATTTAGCACAGGATCTTCTCGATTATAGCATTCTATTAACTAATTATTGAATGATACCTTATGATTTCTAGATAAAAAATTAAATAATAAAGTCAAATAATAAGAAAAAATCACCATGTCCTGATATTGAAAGTGGTCCCATTTGATTGGAAACTTCTGTCAGTCTGGAATCTTGTTAAAATCAAGTCTGAAGGAAACAGAAACCTCTTCTCTTTTCTTGCTCTAGTCTCATGAGGCCACTATAGATTTTCAGAATCAACACTTATGAATTTCTTCTCAGCCACCGTTGCTGTGGACCCAAGGAGAGTCAAGACAGCTGCTAGTGGTCACGGAAGCTCACAGCTCATAAATCTGAGAGGATGGTAACCAATTGAAGCTTGATGGGGCAGGTTTGGGATGGGTTTTTCCAATTTGGAATATGAAGCACTGTGCAAATCTCACGCTTATTATGAAGAGCAGGTTGATTCAATTAATGGACCCCAAAATAGATTCTATCTTAGACATGTCATAAAAGTAGTGTGAAGGGTTATTATTCACGGAAAAGGAATTGACTTCCTAGTGGAAGTTGAAGACTTAAAAATTGCTCTTTGGGTTTTTGTTTTTTGTTTTGGGGTTATTTTTTTCCTTTTGTTTTGGTCTGTGAATCTGTTTCCTTCTCAAAATATGGCCTGTCTTTAACAGCACAGCTGGGTCAGTCACTAGTATGAACGTCTTACTGTTTCTCTTTTTCCTTAAAACTCTCCTTTGACCTCTTTCTTGCCTCTCTCACTTTGAAAAAAATAATCACATCTTGTAAGGAAAATCCTTTGCCCCATACTAGCTCCATTTATTCCATTAAATACACTATAACTGTTCCTGCATTTCTAAGTCATCCTTTTGACTATATATTCATTCAATTTACCAAAAGTAAAATAGTGAAACACTGTGATTGGTGATTGGTAATTTATGTTTGTTCTCTGCCCAGACCCTGATTAAAGTTTGCATTATCTAAGGGGGGTGAGGAGAGGGAACTATGGTAGGAAGAAGGTGAATTCAGGTGAAGAAATAGGAGGGGCATTTTTTTGGGGAAAGTGTGGAACCTGAGTCCTTATGTTTCCAGTGTTCTCCCATTCCTCCCTGGATTGGGGCCAAAGAGGCAGACGGGTATGCCTGCAATCATTGCTGTCCTCAGAACCTCAGCCCGCCAGAGGGGCCAGAGTCAGTACTTAAGGCAGAGCAGACAACTCTGAGGTGGAGCCGAGCCACGGTCAAGGGACTACCTGGATTTGGGTTACACATCCCACGGCCCTGGCTTGGCAAACTGTATGGACTTTTTGTTAATCTTACAATAATGTGATCAGCCATTTTTTTCTAAGTGAATAGTTGGACTCTTACCCCTCTTGAGAAGGATTTTATGGTACTTAATTCCTGCTGTACGCCAGCCACTGTTCTACCTACTAGAAATACTCCCTGGTGAATTAGATAGACATTAACCATTCCTCATACTGCTTAGTTTAGTGGAAAGAACAATCTCTTCTCTTGATTTTTTTGCCCTCTATTTCCAGTCAAGGGGAACAAAACCATTTACTCATTATCAAAGTTGTTTGTCTAAATTCTGCCAGTCAACCAAATATAACAGCCTAATATTTGAATGGGGTGATCTAACAGTAGTAACAACTACAACAAAATGCATATAGAATTTTGGTATTTATAACATACTTTCACCTATATGATCTTTTTCAACCTCACTGAGCTCCTGATTTCTCTCCTGGAAAATAAGGCATAGCAGTAACTATCTTGAATGAATGTATATAGACAGCCAACCTAGGGCTGTTCCTGCCAATTGTGAAGGCCTGCATTTTATATTAATAGATGGTGAACCTGAACCTTAGAGAGGATATGTAAATGTCCACGGCTGGAAATAAAGTCAAAGGAAAAAAACAGAATTTAAAATAGAGTCTTTGGACACTGAAGTCAATGGTTTCCCATATATTTTATTTGTTGCTCAACTGATCCATCAATTAGGAGCCAGGAGTATCCTCTCAGAACTTGTTCAGATGTAGTGTTCCAGGAAAGCTGACCATATTTTACTCATTTTGGCAGCCTATATAATAATAGTGAAGAGAAAGAAAGAGGAGAGACAGCGAACACCACTTTAACGTAATAGTACAATTCATTCTCAAGCTGACTCCCAGAAATAATTAATTTTGTGCATATCCTTCTAGTCAATATTTTAAAATACATTAAACTTCCAGGCTGTTCTTTCTTGAGCCCTAGTAACAGGGAGATGGTTTTGCCTTTGTTATATAGAATATTAAGAGCAGAAACTGACCTTTGAAGCCATCTAGTCAAACTCGTTAGTATTCAGATGCAGGCATAGCTAGAAAAATATATCTATAGGCTAACGCAAAATTCTCAAAAGGGAACATAACTCAATGAATTATTTTCTATAAGTAATTGCTTATAAAATGAACATTCTATGACTTATCACAGGATAATACTTGTAAATTTTTCTGAATTTAAATTTTGGTAAGATTTGATATGTTACATCATTGTTTTAGGCCCAGCAGAGACTTTGCTGTACCAGGTATATGGTTTTGTCATTCAGTTGCTCAGTCATGTCCAACTCTTTGCGACCCCATGAACTGCAGCCCACCAGGCTTCCTGTCCTTCACCATCTCCTGGAGCTTGCTCAAACTCATGTCCATTGAGTCAGTGATGCCATCCAGCCATCTCACCCTCTGTCATCTGCTTCTCCTGCCTTCAGTCTTTCCCAGCATCATGTCTTTTCCAATGAGTCAGTTCTTCACATCAGGTGGCAAAAATGTTAGTGTTTCAGCTTCAGCATCAGTCCTTCCAATGAATATTTAGGACTGATCTCTGTTAGGATCGACTGGTTGGATTTCCTTGCTGTCTAAGGGACTCTCAAGAGTCTTCTACAACACCACAGTTCAAAAGCATCAATTCTTTGGTGCTCAGCCTTCTTTATGGTTCCATTCTCACATCCATACAGACTACTAGAAAAACCATAGCTTTCACTATAGGGATCTTTGTCTGCAAAGCAATGTCTTTGATTTTTAATATGCTGTCTATGTTTGTCATAGCTTTTCTTCCAAGGAGCAAATGTCTTTTTATTACATGGCTGCAGCCATCATCCACAGTGATTTTGAAGCCCACGAAAATATAGTCTGTCACTGTTTCCTTTGTTTCCCATCTATTTGCCATGAAGTGATGGGACTGGATGCCATGATCTTTATTTTTTGAATGTTGAGTTTTAAGCCAGCTTTTTCACTCTCCTTTTTCACCTTCATCAAGAGACTGTTTAGTTTCTTTCCACAGGCTCTCGAAAATATTTAATGTGTGAATGATTAAGGCAAGTATGACATACATATATACTTTGGAAAAAATAAACACAATTCATTAATCTAAGACCCTTATTTTCATATTGAGTCACATCATCATTATCATTATCAATGAAACTTTATTGAATGCATTCCATATACAGTTGGAATGGAAAAGTCCCTGGTGGCTCAGATAGAAAAAAATCTGCTTGCAATGCCAGAGACCCAAGTTCAATTCCTGGGTTGTGAAGATATCCTAGAGAAGGAAATGGCAACCCACTCGTGTATTCTTGCCTGGAGAATTTCGTTGACAGAGGAGCCTGATGGACTATAGTCCATGGGGTTGCAAAGTGTCGGACATGACTGAGAGACTAATATTTCACTTCACTTCAAAGAAAGGATATTGTGTAGAAATAAATAGATGAGTGTAGTGATTAAGATTTGAATGTGTGGTGTGTGTGTGTGTGTGTGTGTGCGTGTGTTCACTGGGGAAGAAGATGGTGGTGGGGCTTATGAATGGGAGAGAGGAGAGTAAGATGTTGTCAATATGGCAGTGAGATAAACTGATAACAGAAATAGAAATAGAGTGACTACTACTGCACAGTCTGTCCCTGTTGTTTATGGGAAGTAAGTTTCTCACATGTAGGAATTCAGTTATAGGAGAAGCAAGGTAGTAAAAAAATGTCAATTATCTTACATAGTAAAAAGGAGAAAAGAGTCACTGAAAAATGTACTAGACTGGTTCCCCAGTTTTTGTGTGCCAGCAACATGGTATCTTAGTATAATAATAGCTAACTTGAATTGAAAACTCATCTTCCATCCATGATTAGAAGCACTTTGCCTGTGTTCAATGATTTCATCCTCATCATAGCTCTATGAGGTACGTAATAATATCACCCCCATTTTACAGTTGAGAAAAATGAAGCTGAGAAAGTTTAAATGCATTGCTCAAGATCATTCAGCTGTTTCATGGAGGAACCAGGTTCTGAACTCAAGACTGTCTGGTTCCAGAGTCTATCTATTTAGTACTTTGTTATCTTACCTTAGAAGCTTTGTCATGGAAGGATATTTAGGGATCATATAATATAATAAGCCTCACTTTTCTGATGAGAAACCCAAGGTCCTGAGGATTTCAGTGGTTTGCCTGGGGTCACAATTATTCTGTGACAGAATCTGAACTGTGACAGTTTGTGCTCTTGTGTGCAAGGCTGAATTAATTGGGGACAGTTATGATGACATTAGCCTGCAGGTACCATATACTTTTATTATTTCTGCCATTCAAAAACTGGTCTTGAAAAGCTGGGAAATTGGAGTCACCCACAAAGTTTTCAAGTTTTCTTTCTTTATGCAAGTCAATTAAGTTATTCTATAAATGAAGAAATCATTCTTGCTTGCTCTGGATAAGTGACAGTTTCCCTTGAGGAATACAGTGTCAGTTCACTGGCTGCTCAGGTTTCTATGTATGAGAAAAGACAACCCCAAAGAAAAAATGAGTGGTTGCTCCATGCCAGGGAAGTTAATGAGAGATGCACAGGACTGAAGAAGTGGTCTTATTTCTCTTTTCTCCCAGGTAGCATCCTCAATCAGACACTCCAGAAGGGAATCTGTCTACAATGTTCTCAGGAAAGAGATTCTACAACCATCCCTTTCATTGTCAACAAAATAGTAAGAAAGATAGGAAGGGCATATTTGGTACCATTTCATCCTTCCAACTAGAAAAAGCTCCTCTGGTAAAGTCTTGAGGCTAACTGGGACATGCATATCAAAGAGAATTTGGCTAACATGAAATGTCATATTTCACAAGGAGTTCAACAGGGGCCATTTATCACAATTCACCTTCTGAGAGAAGGACCAAGCATCCTCAGGAGACCCAGGGTTGCAAAATGCCACCACGTTTGGCCATAATATTTATCATGTCAGCAGCTCTATAGTCAACACTATGCACTGTGAAATATGGCAGCATTCCTGGCATATTTGTCTTTGTTGGGGCTGACAGATACACCTTGCATTTCCACTTAATCCACATTCATACCCCAGCACCATCTATGATGACCCATCAGGACAATCTGCTTGGAAACATGACTTGCAGCTCTGATAAGCTAGGGCGGATGGAATGAAGGCCTGCACAAAGCGTGTGTTTTGGGAGCATGCTGTTAAAATGCTGAAAAAATTTCCAGTGGCTCTTCTCCCACCCCAGATAATTATTTTAAGAAAAGTAACACATTAGAAAGGAGTTTCAGCTCTTGACAGATTAACACATTGGAGACACGTATTTTTCATCTTCTCATTTTACAGAAAAGAAGCAGAGGAACAGGCACAGTGAGATATCTTCTTCCTTTCTGAGTCCCTCCCTGGGCAAAACTGTGAGGGAGCAAGGCTCGTTATCAAAGCTGCTACCTGCCAGCTCTTTTCTCACTGATGTGAGGCTTCTGTTCCTAGTGTTCTTGGGATCTCTGTTTTATCCACTTTTTCCTAAACTCTGCTCAAAGCAAGTTCTACCCTACTGCGTTGTAAGGGATGGATATGGCTTCAAATCTTGTGACTTTTTTCATTATAATAAATATAGAATTATTGAGGTAGGAGAGTTTGGCATTTCAGTTGTTAGTGTTACCCTGGTAGTGATAGTGGTCAGACAGAGGGACTAGCAGTTTACCTTTGAGTGTGATAGATTGCACACTAGGAATAGCTTAGGAAAAAGCTCAGAATTGGGTTTTAGGAATTTGGGGTTTGAGTCCAGTTGGTGTTGATTGATGCTGGCAAGTCTAGAAACCCCTGAGAGTCTTAGATCTGTGGAACTCTTGGGTAAATAACAGCAATTCTTTCTCAGGATTGGAACAAAGATTAAATAGAATTTTATACATGTCTGTATATATGTACATATATATGCTTTCATAGATTGTATGAAATGGACATGAACCTGAGCAAAATTTGGGAGATAAGTGAAGGATGAGGAGCCTGGTGTGCTGCAGTCCATTGTGTCCTAAAGGTTTGGACATGGCTTAGCAACTGAACAGCAAAAAAATAGGTGAAAGAGCACAATAAAGTGATTTTGTTGTTGTTGTAGAGGCAACAGAAAGAGAGCTGGACTTGGAGTCAGAATTCATGTGGGAAAATTTTAGCTTTCCAATTACTAGTCATGTGATATCAGGCAAATCCTTTAGTTTCTCCAAGTTTCCTTCTTTATGTCTTTTAAAATAATGAGAATAACTCTGACAAAGATATAAGATGTATGTGATCATAGTCTGAAAATTCTAAGGGTAGTATATAAATGTTTTTAAATTTATACCTCATCATGTTATAGAAAGCATATTCATACCATAAAAACTTTCCTTTTGATCTCAGATAATTTGACTTGTCTAAGACAAGACTCCCTTAGAAGAAATGGAGTAGCCTTCATAGTCAGTAAAAGAGTCCAAAATGCAGTACTCAGGTACAATCTCAAAAAAACAGAATGATCTCTGTCCGTTTCCAAGGCAAGCCATTCAATACCACAGTAATCTAAGTCTATGCCCCAACCATGAATGCTTAAAACCTGAAGTTGAATGGTTCTAAGAAGACCTACAAGGTCTAGAACTAACACCAAAACAAACAAACAAACAAACAAACAAAACCCCCATATCTTTTTCATCATAGGGGACTGGAATGCAAAAGTAATAAATCAAGAGATACCTGGAGTAACAGGCAAGTTTGACCTTGGAATATAAAATGAAGCAGGGCAAAGGCTAATAGACTTTTGCCAAGAGAATGCACTGGTCATAACAAACACCCTCTTCCAACAATACAGGAGATGATTCTATACATGGACATCACCAGATGGTCCATACTGCCAGGAGCCAGCATGGGGAATCCCGACCGTGGCAAAGGTCATGAGGAAAGGGGCCTGACAAAACGCAAAAGCAGGATCAGGCCTCAAGGGTCCCCCTGGACTTTCTTGAGCATCTACCCCCCAAATCAGAGTCTGCCTGCTTTTACTGTGTTATGCTTTCTATCTACTCTTCTGACATTACAGGGAGGCTGTCCTCCCACCACCTTTTTCTGGAAAAAGTTAATTTAGAGCTTTTAGATAATAAGTCTCCTGGGCATAATAAGAGTCAATCCGAGAACCCCTCTGATGGCTTTCTAGCCTGCCTGATAGGTTTGTCCGGACTCTTACAGCTGTGCATGTGATTGTTTGCGGCCTCCCCGACCTCGAGAGGCACAGGAAGCTTAAAACATCCTAGGAATGTAGAGGCTTCTGAGGAGTCAAAATCATTAGAATAGGACTGATTAAGGGTTTCACTGTTGAGCCAGTACTTGCTGCCAAGTTTTCGTATCTTTTATTTGTTGATATAATTGGTATGTAGAAAAAACAGGTAGTGGCCCTGGTATTAGCAACATTAGATCTTTGAGTTAAGTACTTTCTTTGTTATAACCCACTGCACCTTTGTTCTACAGGAATGTAACTTTATTTAGTACTCCGAGGGTGATGCAGATGAAAGAAAAAACACTTCAAGGGAAAATGAGTTTTCTGGTTGATAGACATTTATCTAGGAAAAGAGCCATAAAAATGTTAACAGCCCCCCTGGCCAGAAGATGATGTAAAACCACCTAAGACCTTTTGCAGACGGGAAGGTATGCAAAAAGAAAGCCTGGTCTCAATAAGGGTCGGGACTGCTACCCCTGCATAATTCTGCACATTCCATTATTTCTTTGTGTACAACTTGGGGTATATAAGCTGCTTTCAAAAATAAAGTTGTGGGTCTGGCACCAGTGCTTGGTTCCCCCATGTCATTCTTTTAACCCCTTTCAGGCTGAATTTCCATCTGGAGCACAGAAGCTCTCCATGTCTACTTATTTGCCCTGGCTTCTAAGACCCACACAAGAGGGAGCCCAAGGTGGAGCACCCTCCACTATTCAAGCGGGTGCCGGTGGCCTATGTAGATTGTGCAAGACCCTTGTCTCGGAGCTTTATTGGTCTCTTGTGTAAACCAAGTTATTCAGCATCTTTTCTCCACTAATTTTCCTACTACACTATTCTTTCCTAATCTCTCTTTATATCTCTAAATAAATAAATCTCTCCTCGTCAACTCCATCCCCACTTTGAATTACCCTGGATCCACTGGGGCTGGACTCTGGCACAATACCAAATCAGACTGATTATATTTTTGCAGTTGAAGATGGAGAAGCTCTCTACAGTTAACAAAGAAAAGACTGGGAGCTCACTGTGGCTCAGATCATGAACTCCTTATTGCCAAATTCAGACTGAAATTGAAGAAAGTAGGGAAAACCACTAGACTATTCAGGTATGGCCTAAATAAAATCCCTAATGATTATATAGTGGAAGTGAGAAATAGATTTAAGGGACTAGATCTGATAGAAAGAGTGCCTGAAGAACTATGGACAGAGGTTCATGACATTGTATAAGAGGGAGTGATCAAGACCATCCCCCCTCAAAATGAAATGCCAAAAGCAAAATGGTCTGAGGAGGCCTTACAAATAGCTGAGTAGAGAAGAGAAATGAAAGGCAAAGGAGAAAAGGAAAGATACCTATCTGAATACAGAGTTCCAAGAATAGCAAGGAGATATAAGAAAGCCTTCCTCAGTGATCAGTGCAAAGAAATAGAGGAAAACAATACAATGGGAAAGACTAGGGATCATTTTAAGAAAATTAGAGGTACCACGGGAATATTTCATGCAAAGATGAGCACAATAAAGGACAGAAATGGTTTGGACCTAACAGAGGCATAAGAGACTAAGAAGAGGTGGCAAGAATACACAGAACTATACCAAAAAAAAGTCTAAATGACCCACATAACCACAACAGTTTGATCACTCACCTAGAGTCAGATATCCTGGGAGTGTGAAGTCAAGTGGGCCTTAGGAAGCATCACTACAAACAAAGCTAGGGGAGGTGATGGAATTCTAGCTGAATTATTTCAAATCCTAAAAAATGATGCTGTGAAAGTGCTGCACTCAATATGCCACCAAATATGGAAAACTGAGCAGTGGTCACAGAACTGGAAAAGGTCAGTTTCATTCCAATCCCAAAGAAAGGCAATGCCAAAGAACGTCAAAATGCTGAACAAGTGCACTCATCTCACACCTGGCACATTCAGTTCAGTTCAGTCACTCAGTTATGTCCAACTCTTTGCGATCCCATGGACTGCAATACACCAGGCCTCCCTGTCCATAGCTGAATTATTTCAAATCCTAAAAAATGATGCTGTGAAAGTGCTGCACTCAATATGCCACCAAATATGGAAAACTGAGCAGTGGTCACAGAACTGGAAAAGGTCAGTTTCATTCCAATCCCAAAGAAAGGCAATGCCAAAGAACGTCAAAATGCTGAACAAGTGCACTCATCTCACACCTGGCACATTCAGTTCAGTTCAGTCACTCAGTTATGTCCAACTCTTTGCGATCCCATGGACTGCAATACACCAGGCCTCCCTGTCCATCGCCAGCTCCTAGAGTTTACACAAACTCATGTCCATTGAGTTGGTGATGACATGCAACCATCTCATCCTCTGTCATCCCCTTCTCCTCCTGCATTCAATCTTTCCCAGCATCAGGGTCTTTTCCAGTGAGTCAGTTCTTCACACCAAGTGGCCAAAGTATTGGAGTTTCAGCTTTAGCATCAGTCCTTCCAATGAATATTCAGGACTGATTTCCTTTAGGATGGACTGTTTGGATCTCCTTGCAGTTCAAGAGACTCTTAAGAGTCTTCTCCAACACCACAGTTCAAAAGCATCACTTCTTCTACGCTCAGCTTTCTTTATAGTCCAACTCTCACATCCTACATGACTATTGGAAAAACCATAGCTTTGACTATATGGATTTTTGTTGGCAAAGTAATGTCTCTGTTTTCAAATACACTGGCTGGGTTTGTTATAGCGTTTCTTCCAAGGAGTAAGCATCATTAAATTTCATGGCTACAATCACCATCTGCAGTGATTTTGCAGCCCCCCAAAATAAAATCTGTCACTGTTTCCACTGTTTCCCCATCTATTTGCCATGAAGTGATGGGACCAGATGCCATGTTCTTAGTTTTCTGAACGTTGAGTTTTAAGCCTACTTTTTCACTCTCCTCTTTCACTTTCATCAAGAAGCTCTTTAGTGCTTCTTAACTTTCTGCCATAAGGGTGGTGTCATCTGCTTATCTGAGATTATTGATATTTCTCCTGGAACTCTTGATTCCAGCTTGTACTTCATCCAGCCCAGCATTTCTCATGGCGTACTCTGCATGTAAGTTAAATAAGCAAGGTGACAATATACAGCCTTGATGTACTCCTTTCCCTATTTGGAACCAGTCTCTTATCCCATGTCCAGTTCTAACTGTTGCTTCTTGACTTATATACAGATTTCCCAGGAGGCAGGTCAATTGGTCTGGTATTCCCATCTCTTGAAGAATTTTCCACAGGTTGTTGTGATCCACACAGTGAAAGCCTTTAGCATAGTCAGTAAAACAGAAGTAGATGTTTTTCTGGAACTCTCTTGCTTTTTTGATGATCCAAGGGATGTTTGCAATTTGACCTCTGGTTCCTCTGCCTTTTCTAAATCCAGCTTGAACATCTGGAAGTTCACAGTTTACACTAGCAAAGTAATGCTCAAATTCTCCAAGCTAGGCTTCAACAGTGCACGAATGGAGAATTTCCAGATGTCCAAGCTGCATTTAGAAAAGACAGAGAAACCAGAGATCAAATTGCCAACATCTGTTGGATCATTGATAAAGCAAGAGAGTTCCAGAAAAACATATACTTCTCCTTCACTGATTATGGCAAATCCTTTGACTGTGGGTATCAAAACAAAACAAAACAAAACAAAACAAAACCTGTGGTAAGTTCTTAAAGAGATGAGAATACCAGACCATTTTACCTTCCTCTTGAGAAATCTGTATGCACGTCAAGAAGCAATACTTAGAACTGGATATGGAACAACAGACTGGTTCCAAATTGGGAAAGGAGTACGTCAAGCTTGTATATTGTTACCCTGTCTATTTAACTTTTATGCAGAGTACGTCATGTGAAATGCCAGACTGGATGAAGCACAAGCTGGAATAAATTTTACCAAGAGAACTATCAATAACCTTAGATATGCAGATGACAACACCTTTTTGGCAGAAAGCGAAGAGGAACCAAAGAGCCTCTTGATGAAAGTGAAAGGGGAGAGTGAAAAAGTTGGCTAAAAAAATCAACATTCAGAAAACTAAGATCATGGCATCTGGTCCCTTCACTTTATGGCAAGTAGATGGGGAAACAGTGGAAACAGTGACAGACTTTATTTTCTTGGGCTTCAAAATCACTGCAGATGGTGAGTGCAGCCATGAAATTAAGAGACGTTTGGTACATGGAAGAAAGGCTATGACCAAACCCGCCAGCATATTTGAAAACAGAGACATTACTTTCCTGATAACCTTGACAAACCCTATTGTCAAGGCTATGGTTTTTCCAGTAGTCATATATGGATGTGAGAGTTGCACCAGAAAGAAGGCTGAGTGTAAAAGAATTGATGCTTTTGAACTGTGGTGTTGGAGAAGACTCTTGAGTCCCTGGGACTGCAAGGAAATCAAATCAGTCAATCCTAAAGGAAATCAGCCCTGAATATTCATTGGAAAGACTGATGCTGAAGCTGAAACTCCAATACTTTGGCCACCTGATGCGAAGAACTGACTCACTAGAAAATACCCTGATTCTGGGAAAGATTGAAGGCAGGAGAAGGGGATGGTGATGGTTGGATGACATCATCAACTGGATGGACATGAGTCTGAGCAAGCACTGGGAGTTGGTGATGGACAGGGATGCCTGTGGTGCTGCAGTCCATGAGGTTGCAAAGAATCAGACATGACTGAACCGAACTGAATTTGACTCTAAACGGTGTAGCAGACAGTTTGCAAAAGGGAATCTGGTTTTCTGGATAATTGGGGTTTTATATAAGATTAAGACATTTGTCACACTTAGAAAAAGTGTTTCTAATCTGTAATACCAAGACTAGAAAGAAATTGTCCATTGGGTCCTTTAAGAGAGGACATAATGATCAAAGACTTTAACAATGTCATTATAATAAACACAAAGCCAGGATTCATTGGTCTGTAAGTAGATGTTTAGAGTTTTCCCAGAATTAGAATGCCAGAAAACAGGAAAAGGATAGGTACAGTTCCGAGAGAATAGATTTCTATCACCTCAAAGCTGGGTTGTAAAATTCTCCCCCTTCCCTGTGAATCATTGTATACACAGTCCCAGGTACTCAAAGATGAAGTATTCTCTCAGATCCCTTGCAGTGATTCCTGATGCCTTTCTTGCAAAGTTCTTGTGGCTTATATACAACTCTCTATACTATAGTTTCTAAAGGGCAGTAGAAACTGCATTTCCTTGCTGAATCTTTTAACCTGCTGATTGCTGCTGTCACGACTAAAAGAGAAGTCCATGTACATGGTGGAAATATCTGAGTTACCTCCTTTCTGGGGAGCCTATATTAAAAAATCTGAGTGCTTGTTAAAAATATAATTTATTGCCAAAACAGAATCTCTCATGTAGGAGACCTGCATTTGTTATAAGCAGCAGGAGTAATTTTTATGAAAATTAAAGCTTGAGACCCTGACTGAAGACTCAGTAAAATACTGTCACTCAGCACCATCGTGCCCCAGACAAACTCCACATGTGTTCTCTGTTCTGCTGGTGTCTGTGAGCATAAGTCTGTGTCTGCAAAACATTAGAAGTGGAATTGGCATTACCTAGAATTGAGTCAGACTTCCTGCACACAATCCTGTTGATCACAAGAAGAAAGTAACCTCCTGGAAATAGTATATTCCACAATGGTTTGGATGACTTTTTCTTGGGCTCAGCTAACTGCCTTGTGACCTACAGAAAAGCTTCATTCTAGACACAGCCCAGAGAACCGCTCTGAATTCTTAGTCCAAATTGATATACCTGATAAACTTCTTGTCCTGCTGGTACTGCTGACTGAAATTAACGTGTACCTTCACCTGTTTCTTTTTCAGTATTCTGCCATCATAAATAGAAAGTCCATCTTTGCCATGTATCCAAACAAGAAACTTGAGAGCCAAATCAACTTATCTTTCTCTCCCATTTCCACATCTAATCAGTGAACACATCCTGTGGATTCTTCATTAACTAGCACTATGGCTACAACTGTAACTAACACTATGGTTACAACTCTATAGTCCTTCCAACTGTGCCCTAATCTTAGCCCTTCATCATCTTGTAACTGGCGATTTGCGTCAACTTTCTATTGTGAGCTAGAGCATCAAACTCAAATTCACTGAAAACCCCTGACACATCTGCTGTGACTCATCATTGGACTGAGTATTTCCATATATTTATCTCACCTCATTCTCATAAACATTCTGTCATTATTGTTCCTATTGGCAGCTGGAGAATTACTTAAGTAAGATTAGACAGTTGCTGAATGGCAAAGCCAGGATTTCAGTCCCAAACTCCTAACTCCTGACTGAGCTGCCTCAGGTCTCTCTCTGAATGCATCCTTCATCATGGTACTATGGTTATCTTCCATGAGCACAAGTGAAGTCCTGGTATTCCCTGTTAAAAAGCTAAAGTTAGTTCCCTGCTAATTTTCACAGTAGTGTTTCTAAAATTTAAAATTATGTACATTTTTCAATGAAAAACTTGGCTATGCATCTAATGTACATAGACATACATTTATTTAGGAAATATATTCACCAAGTATACTAGTTTCATTGTTGTTTAGTTGCCAAATCATGTCCAACTCTTTTGTGTCTCTATGGACTGTGTCCCTGTGGACTGTCTCCCACCAGACTCCTCTGTCCATGGGATTCTCCAGGCAAGAACACTGGAGTGGGCTGCCATTTCCTTCTCTAGGAGATCTTCTTGACTCAGGGATTGAACCTATGTCTCCTGCATTGGCAGATGGAGTCTATATCACTGAGCCACCATGGAAGTATGTATACACACACACACACACACACACACACAGAAATATGAATTTGAAGGCAGAGAGAATTAAAATACAGACTAAACATACAGTCTATTTTTTCATGCCTCTGTGAATAATTTTTAACTTTCTCAGGGAATTTCATTGCACTTCAGACATCACTGAATTCAAGTTTAAGGGCCTCTGTGATCTGGCCTCAGCCCAACTTTTAGAGCCTGTCTTTTAGAAATTTCCTTTTATCTTTCTCTACCTAAGCCTCACTGCTTTACTCACAGCTTCTTGTAAATACAATGCATTTTCATGTCTCTTTTTCTTTGCTCCAATTGTTTCATCAGTCAGAAGTGAGCATTACCCCCCTCTTTTTTTTGTCAGCAGAAAACTATTAGACTAAGCCAAAACAAAAAAAAAAAATCATCTCTCCATCAAAAGACCCCAGTCAAAACTAATCACTCAGCACATGGCTTGTATCTCCATCATGACCTTTATCTTATTCTTCTGTTTATTCTGCTCTTTAGATCTGTGTCCTTCTCTTTCTTCTTTAATATGCTGAGGTCTTTGAGTATAGTAATTATGTCGCATTCATTTCTGCATTTCTCATAAGATGTACTGTATTATCGAGGCTTCCCTGATAGCTCAGTGGATGAAGAATCTGCCTGCGAATCAGGAGACACAGGAGATGCTGGTTTGATCATTCGGTCAGGAAGATCCCCAAGGGAAGGAAATGGTAAGCCACTTCATTATTCTTGCCTGGAGAACTCCATGGACAGAGGAGCCTGACAGACTACAGTCCATGGAATGTAGAGAGTCAGATAGGACTGAGCAACCAAGCCATCATAGGATCGAGAAGTTCATTTGCTGTGCTTTCTGGTTATGGTGCTATATTATAGATGTTTGTTAACTGAATAAGAGTTGGTTTTTGTGAATTTGAAAATGTTCTACACGTAAAAATGTCGAAATATTAATACAGATTAGTCCACCTTCTTTGTTTTGATACATATTTTACTCCAGGCAATGACATGTAGATAGTGGCTTATTTTCATGAAAACTTATAGCTGCATAAAGCACACTTGAGCTGCAATGTAATAGGAAAGTTGGTACTCTTTGAACATAGTTCCAAAATCTTGAAAACGAGTTGCATTTAGCAACAACTGAAAGCATATTAATTCTTCTCTATTTCTTTCCTATCTATTAATTTTCTCATTGGGAAATGGAGAAGAAATTTTGAACTGGAAATAAAATTAATAAGTGTATGAATTAAACAGATTGGTTCCAAACTGGGAAAGGGGCACATCAAGGCTGTATATTGTCACCCTGCTTATTTAACTTATATGCAGAGTACATCATGAGAAATGCTGGGCTGGAGGAAGCATAAGCTGGAATCAAGATTTCTGGGAAAAATATCAATAATCTCAGATAAGCAGATTAACACCACTCTTATGGCAGAAAGCAAAGAAGCACTAAAGAGCTTCTTGATGAAAGTGAAAGAGGAGAGTGAAAAAGTAGGCTTAAAGCTCAACATTCAGAAAACTAAGATCATGGCATCTGGTCTCATCACTTCATGGCAAATAGATGGGGAAACAGTGTCAGACTTTATTTTAGGGTGCTCCAAAATCACTGCAGATGGTGATTGTAGCCATGAAATTGAAAGACACTTATTCTTTGGAAGGAAAGTTATGACCAACCTAGATAGTATATTAAAAAGCAGAGGCATTACTTTGCCAACAAAGGTCCGTCTAGTCAAGGCTGTGGTTTTTCCAGTGGTTATGTATGGATGTGAGAGTTGGAGTATAAAGAAAGCTGAGCACTGAAGAATTGATGTTTTTGAACATCAAAAGTGTGTTGAAGAAGACTCTTGAGAGTCCCTTGGACAGCAGGGAGATCCAACCAGTCCATCCCAAAGATCAGTCCTGAATATTCACTGGAAGGACTTATGCTGAAGCTGAAGCTCCAATACTTTGGCCACCTCATGTGAAGAACTGACTCACTGGAAAAGACCCTGATGCTGGGAAAGAGTGAAGGTGGGAGGAGAAGGGGACGACCGAGGATGAGATGGTTAGATCGCATAACCGACTCAATAGACATGAGTTTGAGTAAGCTCCGGGAGTTGGTGATGGACAGGGAGGCCTGGTGTGCCTTTGGGTCACAAAGAGTCGGACATGACTAAGCAACTGAACTGAACTTCACAGAAGTGGAAACTGAGGCTCATAGGTTTCAAGTGACTTGCCCCAACAGCTATTTCCAGTTCATGTTGAGTCAGGACTGGAACCTGGTTTCTAGTCTGAGTCAGTGTCTGTTATCTGGGTTATCACTGCCTCTTTTAGTTGTTTTCCATTCTTTGTATCATTAAACTGTGACACAACTTGTGGGAACTAACTGAAAGAACTGTGAATTTTCTTACATGTACTTCTCAAATTCGGTTTTACATGTACCTTCCAGAATTCCCTGAAGCCACAGTATAAACATCTTACATTTTCCTGGGAATTTAAGTTTTCCTCAAAAAAAAAATTTGGGGGGAAATAAAACTATAATTTTCATATTAGAACAAACACTAGGTTAGACTGATTTCTATAGAAAAATTTTGTAGTTTGAGATCCTATACCCCTACATGTGCAGACATTCACATCCTCTTTGCAGTAAGGAAATTTTGGTGGAAAGTCTGAAAATTACTGAGCTGGGTTATATCTTGTTATAAAGGAAATCTGTGGTTTACCTTTCTGGGAGGAAAGCATAAATTAAAGCTAAAAATAATCAACCTTTGCTTTTTAACTTTTATTTTTTAAATTATGAAAGTATGTACCACTTTTATAGGAGAATTGGAAAATGCAGAATGAGGTTGCATACAGTTCTACTGTATATTAAAATTATTTTTTAAGTAGATAAATTAAGATTTGTAGCTGGAGTTTCAATGTCAAACTCTCAAAAATTAGTAGCACATATACACAAAGAAGTTTGTGGTTTACCTTTCTGGGAGGAAAGCATAAATTAAAGCTAAAAATAATCAACCTTTGCTTTTTAACTTTTATTTTTTAAATTATGAAAGTATGTACCACTTTTATAGGAGAATTGGAAAATGCAGAATGAGGTTGCATACAGTTCTACTGTATATTAAAATTATTTTTTAAGTAGATAAATTAAGATTTGTAGCTGGAGTTTCAATGTCAAACTCTCAAAAATTAGTAGCACATATACACAAAGAAGTAGGACAATTCAGTAGAAATAAAAAGCGTGCATGCCCATTCAGTCGCTTCAGTCATGTCTGACTCTGTGTGACCCCATGGACTGTAGCCCGCCAGGCTCCTCTGTCCATGGGATTCTCCAGGCAGGAATACTGGAGTGGGTTGCCATGCCTCCTCCAGGGAATCTTCCCAACCCAGGGATCAAACCTGAGTCTCTTGCATTGCAGGTGGATTCTTTACTGCTGATCCACCAGGGAAGCCCCAGATATGAAAATACTGTGAATCAGTTCAACATAATTAAGATCTATACAATTTTCGCACAACAGTAGGATACAAATTTTATTCAAACTCCCATAGACTGTAAACTAGGAGACACTGGACCATATCCAGGGACATAAAGCAAAGAGCAAAAATTTCATGGTCTAAAAGTATTGAAAACATACAGAGTATCTTCTCTTAACACTGTGAAATTATGTTAGAAATAAGTATCAGAAGATATTTGAAAATAACCCATTTATTTTCAAGTGCAATGTGACATTTACCAAGATCTTTGACTTAGACATGGAAAGACTCAACAAAGAAGACTGAAAAAAAAAAAAACAAACATGGACAGTGATTGCAGAGAAGAAAGCATTTGAGCAATTTGCATCAAAATGAGAAGTTAATATTAAAGACACTTAAAACAAAATCCTATGTATTTGAAAATTAAATGTCCACTTTTAAACGGTGGGTGTATCTAATAAGTCATAACAAAGGAAATTAGAAAATATTTGTAATAGGATATTAGCTGTGGCACATATACACAGTGGAGTATTACTCAGCCATTAAAAAGAATACATTTGAATCAGTTCTAATGAGGTGGATGAAACTGGAGCTGATTATACAGAGTGAAGTAAGCCAGAAAGAAAAACACCAATATAGTATGCTAACACATATATATGGAATTTAGAAAGATGTTAATGATAACCCTGTAGGCAAGACAGCAAGAGACATAGATGTATAGAACAGACTTTTGGACTCTGTGGGAGAGGGAGAGGGTGGGATGATTTAGGAGAATGGCATTGAAACATGTATACTATCATGTAAGAAACGATTTGCCAGTCTAGGTTTGATACAAGATACAGGCTACTTGGGGCTGGTGCACTGGGACGACCCAGAGAGATGATATAGAGAGGGAAGTGGGAGGGGGTTCAGGATTGGGAACTCATGTACACCCATGGCAGATTCATGTCAATGTGTGGCAAAACCAATAGAGTATTGTAAAGTAAAATAAAAATATATATATAAAAAAGAAAATATTTGTAATAGGATAAAAATAAAGAGAGAATTTGCCAGAATATATTGCATGAAACTGAAGCTGCTTAATAGAGTTAAATACAATGTGGAGTGTGGAATAAGGCATGAAAAACAAATAATGGACACTAGCAGAAAATTTTGTGAAATTTGAACACAATCTGTACTTTAGTGACTTTTGATTTCTTATTTTAAACTTCTGCTACAATCTGACTTTTGCCTCAACTACTGTATGGAAATGGCTCTGTATGTGGCTTATTGTTAAATTCAATGGAAACTTCCTCCTCTTCTTTCTTTTTTCCTTTGTGTCTCCCTCCTTCCCTTTTCCCTCCCTCCCTTCCTCTATCCCTTCCTTTCTTCCTTGAATAGAGGACCTTTATTGCATTAAATTTTTTAAAAAATGAAATTTAATAATAGTTTTAGTGAGACATAGTTAACATGACATAGAATTCACCCATCTAAAATGTACATTTCAATGACAATTTATATTTTTAAAATTAATTCTTCATTGAGATATAACAGCCATATAACATTGTACAAGTTTAAGGTATACGACACATTGGTTTGACATATTCACATATTGATATACGATTACCACAGTAGCTTAAGGTAACGCCTCTATCATGTTCCATAATCAGTATTTATTTTTTGTGGTGAGAACATTTAAGATCTAGTCTCTTAGCAGCTTTGAAGTATAAAATGCATTATTGTTGACAATAATCACTGTGCTGTGCACTGAAATAGCACAAATGGGGTTTTAGGAATCATGCTACATCTTCTTGTTTCTACAGCTGGATAAGCCCTCAGGTGTCTTCATCACCGTTAAACTGTTCCTTTTGTAGAGACAAAGATGCCGTGATGAAAGCTGGCAGTATGATTGCCGAGAGTCATCTTCATTCTTGCAGTGCAAGTGGCCAAGCGGGAGCATCTCAGCCCTTGCTGCCTTGAGCTCCCCAGGGCCTTTACAGTGCTCCCTGACCTTCCTTCCTGAAGATGTCTTTTCTTCCTTTGGCTCCACAGGCTCCACTCTTATTTTGTCTCCTGCTTCTCAGGACACAGTTCTTCCTGCCTTCTTTGAAAGGTGCTTTTGCTTTTCTCTTGAGCGGCAGACTCAGACAACTGCCTTCTGCACAGTTCCTCTTAGAGCTTAGACAGACGCTTCACACTCAGCAAACGGACCCCATTCTTCTGATCGCCACCCTCATTGCCATGCCTCCTGGTTCTCTGGACTGTCTTCTATCACCCTGGTTTTCATTTACTATTTCTCCGGGGGTTCCTGTTTTGTGGTGTAAGTAAACACTAACCAGCCAGCTGTCTGAGCATCTCACTTCATTTTCCCTTCTCTTTCACCTCCCTCATTCATCCCATCACCATGAGCTACCTCTATATATATGTATTTTTCAATTTTATTTATTTTTGGCTGCGCTGGGTCTTCCTTGCTGCACATAGATGCCCTAGTTGTGGAGAGTGGGGGGCACTCTCTAGTTCCAGTGTGGGCTTCTGATTCTGATGGCTTCTTTTGTTGCAGAGCACCGTCTCCAGGGCAGGCAGACTTCGGTGCTTGCGGCACGCTGGCTAAGTAGCTTGACACGCGGGCTTGGCTGTTCTCTAGTACGTGGAATCTTCCCAGACCAGGGATCAAACCTGTGTCCCCTGCATGGCAGGCATATTCTTAATCCCCAGACAACCAGGAAAGTCCCTCCTAAATATTTTCCAAAGCCATTCACCAAAACTTCAGTGACTATCACCCAAGTCTAGATCACAATTATGTCTCACCTTGTTTTCCCCAACAACCTCTTCATTTGTTTCACAGTCCCAGGCTCTGCTCTTCTAATAAATACAAGTCAAGAAGAAGAAAACATTCCAGGAACTGTTAGAAATGTAATGAAACTGTCAAAATTATCAAGTTATAGTCTTCTCTTTCATGACAGTTTGTAAAAAAAGTAGCTCAAGAGAAATCCTGGTAGACCATACAAAGAAAAAACATAAGTGTTTGACTTGTCAACGGACAATGACACTTCAATGATATCACCCTGAGGAGAAAAAGACCGTGATCAAATGCAAGTATGTCACAAATACAATTTTAAGCACACCATACCTATTTTCAGTCTTACATCTGCCTTCCAAGAAGCCAGATGGAATCTTCCTTACATGCAAACCAGGTTCCATCCCTGCTCCATACCCTTCAATGTCTCCCTGTTGTCCTCTAGGTAAATTTAAACACCTTAATTTGGTTTCTAACCCTGATCTTGTCTTCACTTATCGATTTTCATAATATCTTGTCACTACAGCCAGGCCTAACTCCTTTCAGTTTCCCAAATTCATCATGCTCCTTGCCTCCATCTGCATTCAGTTCAGTTCAGTTGCTCAGTCGTGTCCGACTCTTTGAGACCCCATGAATCGCAGCATGCCAGGCCTCCCTGTTCATCACCATCTCCCGGAGTTCACTCAGACTCACGTCCATTGAGTCTGTGATGCCATCCAGCCATCTCATCCTCTGTGGTCCCCTTCTCCTCCTGCCCCTCAATCCCTCCCAGCATCAGGGTCTTTTCCAATGAGTCAACTCTTCTCATGAGGTGGCCAAAGTACTGGAGTTTCAGCTTTAGCATCATTCCTTCCAAAGAAATCCCGGGGTTGATCTGCTTCAGAATGGACTGGTTGGATCTCCTTGCAGTGCAAGGGACTCTCAAGAGTCTTCTCCAACACCACAGTTCAAAAGCATCAATTCTTTGACATTACCTTCTCCAAATTTGATTGACTAAAGTAGGGCTGTGCTGCTAAATGCTTACCAGTTGCCTGTCTGGGGTGAGAAAGAGAGAGAGATCTGATTCACAGCATTTGAGGCTTTCCAGTGTGTAAATGTTCTCACTATGGCTGACTTCAAGCTACCAGAATGTTATGTCACAGAACATGACATACAGTTCAGTTCAGTAGCTCAGTCATGTCCGACTCTGTGACCCCATGGACTGTAATATGCCAGGCCTCCCTGTCCATCACCAAGTCCCAGAGTTTACTCAAACTCATGTACATTGAGTTGGTGATGCCAACCATCTCATCCTCTGTTGTTCCCTTCTCCTTTCAGTCTTCAGGATTGAAGACTTGACTTCAGTCTTTCCCAGCATCAGGGTCTTTCCATCAGGTGGCCAAAGTACTGGAGTTTCACCTTTAGCATCAGTCCTTCCAATGAACATTCAGGACTGATTTTTTTAGGATGGACTAGTTGGGTCTCCTTGCTGGCCAAGGCACTCTCAAGAGTCTTCTCCAATACCACAGTTCAAAAGCATCAATTCTTTGGTGCTCAGCTTTCTTTATAGTACAACTCTCACATCCATACAAGACAATTGGAAAAACCATAGCCTTGATTAGACAGATCTTTGTGGGCAAAGGTCCTTTGTTGGCAGGAGACACAAGAGATGCAAGTTTAAACCCTAGTTAGGGAAGATCCCCTGGAGCAGTAAATGGCCAACTCACTCCAGTATTCTTGCCTGGAAAACTCCATAAGCAGAGAAGTCTGGCGAACTATATGGGGTTGCATAGAGTCAGATACAACTGAATGAGCACACACACACACACACACACACACACACACACACACAGTTAGCTCCAGCAAGCAGGTGTGAGCCTGAATTAGCTCACCTCGGGGCTAAATCTTATAAAACCTTCAGATTCTAGCTTAGCTGTGCCTTTTGCTGAGAATGCTTTCTTGATCATGTCACATGCTTCCAGTGCAGCCTGCTCATGGCCTGCTCACACACTTATCACATAATGTTGCCCTTTTGTGTGCACTTATCTAACTCTACTGCTAGACTGTAAGCTCCTTAGGGGTAGAAGTTGTGTCTTGTTCACCATCATCTCTCCAGAATCTTTCAAAGCACTTGACACATAGTAGTTCTTCAATACATGTTTGCTAAATAAATGAGTGAATATCTAAAACCCAGTAATAAGAAATACTATCAAATGTTTACTTGGTATCAGCCAGGGTCCTAACTGATTTGTATTCATTGTTGTTATTGTTGCTGTTCAGTTGCTAAGTCATGTCCGACTCTTTGCAGCCCCATGGACGGCAGCTCTCCAGTTTTCCCTGTCCTTCACTATCTCCCAGAGTTTGCTCAGATTCATATCCATTGAGTCAGTGATACTATCTAACTGTCTCATCCTCTGTCACCCCCTTCTCCTTTGGCCTTCAGTCTTTCCCAGCATCAGAGGCTTTTCCCATGAGTTGGTTCTTTACATCAGGTGGCCAAAGGATTGGAGCTTCAGCTTCATCATCAGTCCTTCCAATGAATATTCAGGACTGATTCCTTTAGGCTTGACTGATTAGATCTTCTTGCAGTCCAAGATCATCTCATTTAATTTTCTTCAAAATCCTATGGTAGGATGTTTGATTATTGCCATTTTGCAACTGAGAAAGATTAAAGCTTCGAGCAGCTAAAGATTAAAGTCACATAGTCAGAAAGTAGTAGAGCCGTGTGTAAATTCACACAGTGTGATGCTACCTTGAACACTCACCAACTACATTACTCTGTTGTTGTAACTTATACTCATTTTAAGTTGAATAAAACTAGCATTTTTACATAGTTGACTTCTTTGAAAAATATTCAAGATCTAAGTCATTTTTATTCAGGGCTTCTACAGAGTGCCAGCCTCTCTCAAACACTGTCACTGACACACTGTAAATTAATGCAAACTTAATGGTAAGCAATTGGCGCTATGGCCTCTTAAAATATTCATTTGCTTTTAATTAATTGAGGTTCTCAAAAAATAATCAGAAACACGGATGACACTTTGTGGCCAAAGTATTATTTGCAGTGGTTTTAAAACTAGATTTTTACTGTAGAACAGTTTTAGATTTACAGAAAAATTGCAAGAAGTGGTACATCCATATGTAGCATATCCAGTTTCCCCTATCATAAACATCTTGCTGTCTAATGAAATATTTGTCACAATGAATGAACCAGAATTGATACATTATAATTCATTAAAATGTGTATTTTATTTCCATATTTTAAATCTAATAACCTTTTTCTTGGGGCTTGCCAGGTTGCACAGGCTTCCCTAATAGCTCAGTTGGTAAAGAATCTGCATACAGTGCAGGTCAGGAAGATTCACTAGACAAGGGATAGGCTACCCACTCCAGTATTCCTGGGCTTCCCTGGTGGCTCAGCTGGTAAAGAATCCACCTGCAATGCGGGAGAACTGGTTTCGATCCCTGGGTTGGAAAGATCCCCTGGAGAAGGGAAAGGCTACCCCCTCCAATATTTTGGCCTGGAGAGGGACATGGGGTCACAAAGAGTCAGACATGACTGAATGAGGTTCACTTTCACTTGCCCAGGTTGCACAGTGGTAAAGAATCCGCCTGCCAATGCAGGAGACTCAGGAGATGCGAGTTTGATCCTTGGGTTGGGAAGATCCCCTGGAATAGGATATGGCAGTCTGCTCCAGTATTCTTGCCTGGAGAATCCCATGGACAGAGGAGCCTAGTAGGCTATGGTCCATGGGTTGCAAAGACTCAGAAACGACTGAGCTCGCCTGCACATAACTGTTTTCTGTCTGGGATCCCATCCAAGATATATTACATTTAGTGGTCTTGTCTTTTTAGATTCTTCACCTGTGAATTACACAGACTTACTTTGATTTTTTGACCTTGACAGTTTTGAGAAGGACTGGTCACTTGTTAAAGTAGACTTCTCCTCTATTAGAATTTCTCAGATGTTTTTCTCATGATTAGAGTGAGGTTGCGTGTTTGGGGGCTAAAAATCACAGAGGGAAAGTCCATTGTGGTCACATCATATTTAGGGTTTGTGCTATTAACATGACTTAATCACTGTTGATATTGAACTTGATTACCTTGCTGAGGCAGTGTTTGTCACATTTCTCCATTGCAAAGCTACTCTTTCTCCCCTTCCCCCCTCTTTTCTATACCATACTCTTTGGAAGAGAGCCACCAGGAAGAATAGGGAACTATGCATCTCTCTTGAGAACAGATTATTTATATAAATTATTTTGGCTTTTTTTCTCCATGGAAGATGTGCCTAGCTTCCTCTATTAATATATTCACTTAATCATTTATTTGTAGCAGTCTGAATTCATAGATATTTATTTTATTCTTTTTGGTTATGATCCAATAGTACTTTATTTTATTGCTCAAATTTTTCCAGTTTGGGAGATTTTTAAGTTGGTTCCTGTGTCCTTTGACATACCCAGTCATTATGCTTTTTTTCCTCTTTACTTTCTAGCACTACTGGATACTCCAGACTCACCTTGTGTGTTTTCTGTCCAATGAAGGAGTCTTTGTTCTTTTTAATGAAGAATGATGTTAGAAAACAAGATCTGGGCTTGTTTCTACCATGGAGTTAGTACTTCTAGGCCCTCTCAGCTGATGGAGCAAAGACTATCATATAAGAAATGAAGTGCCAGTCTATGTTCAATACAGGATACAGGATGATTGGGGCTGGTACACAGGATGATCCAGAGAGATGATATGGGGTGGGAGGTGGGAGGGAGCTTTGGCATTGGGAGATCGTGTACACCTGTAGCTGATTCATGTCAATGTATGGCAAAACCAATACAGTATTGTAACGTAGAATAAAGTATTAAAAAAATAAAAAAAATAAAAGAGAAAGAAATATATGTGTGGATACTAACCCACATATATACACATATCTATACATATTTCTAAATGTAACCATCTACATTTATATTAAGGTAAACACGAATTAATACTGATGTCTTCAACTCTAAGACACAGATCACTTTAGCCTCCAGCCCCATGTTTATTTATAACTTCCCATTAGAATAGTAATGAATCTGATTCTTAACACCCACCATTCATTACTTAATTCTTCAATTCCAGTTGTTCATGTGTATTGGTTTCAGAAATGTCGATCCTTATTCCCATGGAAACGGTTTTATCAGTAAGGCCGCAGTGCTTATGGATGGTTTGCTTGGCCTTCAGCATTTTTTAAATTAATTTTTATAGGAGTGTATTTGCTTTACAGTGTTTTGCTGGTTTCTGCTACACAGTTAAGTGAATCAGTTATTTGTATATACATTCCCTCTTTTTTGGATTTCCTTCCTATTTATTTCACCACAGAGCACTGAGTAGGGTTCCCTGAGGTGTACAGCAGCTGCCTTTAAAGACTCTACTCAAAGTTATTTAGGGCAGAAAATCCCCTTCAATGACGTGGTTTCATGCATTGTTTTGCCACAGTCTGCTTTCCATCCTGGGATCCCTGACCTCCTAGATGATCATTTTAAAAATTATTTTTGTTATTCCATATCTTAAGATACAATCTTCACGCTGTTAAGTCAGATGAGTCTTGACAAATGAATAGTGTCATGCATTCACAGATAGAGTTATCACATAGAACAGTTTCATTTGTCTAAATAGCTCCTCTTTACTTCACCTGCTGAGTCCTCTCCTCACTCCCAAAGCAACTGACAACAACTCATCTGCTAACCATCTCTAGAGCTTTCCCTTTTACAGAATGGTATATAATGGAAACCATACGGCATGTCACCTTTTCTAACCATCTGCTTTTAGTAATATGCATGTAAGATTCATCCATGTCTTTGAGTGGCTTAATAGCTCATTCCTTTTTTTTTTATCACTGAATAGTATTACTTTGTATAGATGTACCACAGTTTATCCATCACTGTTGAAAGACATCTTGCTTCCAATTATTGGTGATTATGAATTCCAATGAATTCTTAAAACAATTGATCCATAGGAAATAGCAGGAATAGTCAACACTGAGCAAATCTCTGACTACACAGTAGTACATCAATATAGTGATATATTCAGGAATATTTTAATAGCATTGGAAAAGTAAGTAAAAGTAGGACACATTATATATTTGGTATATCTCAATGATATGGAACATGCATATGTATGTATATCTGGAAGGAAATACAGCACAATGTTCACAGAAATCATCTCTGGGAATTAGTATAATAAGGGATAGTTACTCTTTAAATAGTTTTCATATTTTTTACATGAGTTAATTAGTAAAAATAAAGTCACTTCCAAATCACAAATCACATTTTAGATTCTGTAGGGAACTGTAGTTGCATATAGTCAAGAAAGATTTTAGGACTTTTCCTCTTCCCTCCGTTTCCTAGAGAATGCCTTTCTGGAATGTCTTCTATACTCTAGATTCATCTTCGTTCCTCTGGCTTTTAAAAACCGCTAAGGGCAGGGCTTCCCAGGTGGCGCTAGTGGTAAAGAACCCACCTGCCAGTGCAGGAGACATAAGGGATGAGGGTTCAATCACGGGATTGGGAAGTTCCCCTGGAGTAGGAAATAGCAACCGACTCCAGTATTCTTACCTGGAAAATCTCATGGACAGAGAAGACTGGTGGGCTGCAGTCTTCTTCCCTGGAAAATTCAGTGGACAGAGGAGCCTTGTGGGCTATAGTCCATGGAATTGCAAAGAGTTGGACATGACTGAGCACACACACACACACACACACACTGACACATATTTGTACTTGTAGATATTATATATATATACACACATATAATATACATTATATATCTATAATATATGTGTGTATATATATATAATATCTACACATATGTGTGTATATATAGTAGCGTAGTAGTAAGGGTTTGTATGCAACTTCACGTCCCTTTACTCCTTCCTGTCTACCTCACCAAGCAGATCCTCTAATTTTCCCATTGGGAGTAGTACATTTGGGCATGTGGCAGTCAGGACTTTTATTTTATAGAATACTTTGCATCCTGTATTTGTTGGCAAGATTATTTACATTCTCTCGGCTTATGGGTGTCATAATGCTTCCGCCTATTAAATTTAAAGTATTATTATATTATTATTATTATTGTATTTATTATTGTTATTTTTCTAGTGAGGGCTGGCATTAGCACTTGTGAAAAAAAAGGGGAAAAAGCCGTAATTGAAGTGAATGCATGTAAATTTAGCATGCTGCTTCTGCTTCTCTCACCTCAGACAGCTATATTTTTCCAAAAAGGCTAAACTAATGAGGGGAGCTCACAGTGGTTTTGTAGGTGGATGGTTAGAATAATAACAGAAAATACAGGCTGTCAGTTCATTCACATTTAAAGGAGCTCTTAAATTTCTGTTTCTGTTTAAAATAGATTGGTATAGCATATATTTCCATGACCATTGGCAAAACTATTTAGACAACCCTTATTTCTCTTGGAATATTATGAATTCATTATGTTTTCACTAAATGTTGAAAATTTAAGATTTTTTTCTCTCTTAGTGTTAGGGACACTGGGGAAATGTTTGTATTAATTTCAACTCACACCCCTTACCATGTTGGAAGTTCTGCAACTGATGAAAACATATACATCCAGTGACTGTCAACACCTGAGCTCTGCGCTGAGCAGATTTATTTTGAAAGAAACACCTTTGAAATGGGGAAAGAATTGTATGTCAGTAGAGTGAATAATGGTTCTTGCCAATGTCTGAATCAGCAATGGTTTCTAACAAAGGTTAATTCTTCTGGAAAAAGAGATGGTTCCAAGCCAATGAAGGTTGTTGACTTTCTGAGCTTCTGCTTTGTTACAGGCAGTGTGTTAATTGCTGGATTTGAAATGGTGAATAATCTTCATTTAGTCTGTCAATTCAGATGTCATACTCTAGCAAGAGAGATAGGAATACGACTCTCTCTAATATTATGTGATGAAGCAGAGCCTAGGACAGGAAACCCTGAACTGTGATGTGCTATTTCTGAGAATGTGAAGGTACTAAGAAGGATTTGAGGGTGCCATTCCCAACTGCTGGTCCACAGTTGTTCTTTACTTCTACATCATTTCTGCAAAATGCCGGGTTGGTTGATCACAAGCTGAAGTTAAGATGGCTAGGAAAAAATATCAACAACCATAGATAGGCAGCTGATACCACTCTAATGGCAGAAAGTGAAGAGGAATTAAAGAGCTTCTTGAAAAAGGAGACTGAAAAAACTGACTTAAAACTCAGTGTTCAAAAAACTAAGATCATGGCATCTGGTCCCATCACTTCATGGCAAAAAATGGGGAAATAAGAGGAAACAGTGGCAGATTTTATTTTCTTGGGCTCCAAAATCACTGCAGATGATGATTGTAGCCATGAAGTTAAAAGATGCTTGCTCTTTGGGAAAAAAAAGCCATGACAAACCTAGATAGTGTATTAAAAAGCAGAGAGATCACTTTGTCAACAAAGGTCCATATAGTCAAATCTATGGTTTTTCCAGCAGTCACGTATGGATGTAAGAGTTGGACTATGTAAGAGTTGGCTGAGCACTGAAGAATCAATGCTTTCAAACTGTGGTCTTGGAGAAGACTCTTGAGAGTCCCTTGGACTGCAAGGAGATCCAACCAGTCCATCCTAAGGGGAGACCAAGTCTGAATATTCACTGGAAGGACTGATGCTGAAGCTGAAGCTCAAACTCCAATACTTTGGCCACCTGATGCAAAAAACTGACTCAGTGGAAAAGACCCTGATGCTGGGAAAGATTGAGGGCAGGAGAAAATGGGGGTGACAGAGGATGACTGAAGGACATCACCAACTCAACGGACATGAGTTTGAGCAAACTCTGGGAGATAATTAAGGACAGGAAAGCCTGGTGTGCTACAGTCCATGGGGTCACAAAGAGTCGGACATGACTTGGTGACTGAAAAGCAAAAACTTGTTAGTAGAGATGACCTTGGAATGCCATGCATGATTTGAGGACTATTAAGCAGTTGGGTAATTTTACAGCTAAATACGGAGAATGCCATGATATTGCTTCTAAAGAAGGACATCTAATCTTCATTCTTTGAAGCCCAGATCTAAATTTGTTAGAGGAAACAGGTAGGAGCTGCCTGAAATGAGGAGGCCAAGTTATGTTCCACAGGACAAGCTCACCCCCCAGAGGCATGATTCTCACCTCGTGTCTTTGACTTATTTTTATGTTAGAAGCAAATTTTAATGGAAAAACACTGGCTATACATGTTTCATGTCCAGCATACAAGTTTCTTAGGAGATAGGTAAGATGGACTGGTATTCTCATCTCTTTAAGAATTTTCCACAGTTTGTTGTATGCAGGACAAGAAGCAGCAGTTAGAACCAGACATGGAACAATGGACTGGTTCAGAATTGGGAAAGGAACACGTCAAAGCTGTATATTGTCACCCTGTTTGTTTAACTTATATGCAGAGTACATCTTGCAAAATGCCAGGCTGGATGACTCACAAGCTAAGATCAAGATTGCTGAGAGAAATATCAACAGTTTCAGATATGCAGATGATACCAGTCTCATGGCAGAAAGTGAAGAGGAATTAAAGAACCTCTTGATGAGGATGAAAGAGGAGAGTGAAATGCTAGCTTAAAACTCAACATTAAAAAACAAAGATCGTGGCGTCTGGTCCCATCACTTCATGGCAAATTGATGTGGAAAAAATGGAAACAGTGACAGATTTTATTTTCTTGGGCTCCAAAATCACTGCAGACTGTGACTGAAGCCACAAAATTAAAAGTTGCTTGCTCCTTGGAAGGAAAGTTATGGCAAGCCTAGTTCAGTTCAGTTCAGTCACTCAGTCATGTCCAACCCTTTATGACCCCATGGACTGCAGCATGCCAGGCCTCCCTGTCCATCACCAGCTCCTAGAGTTTACCCAAACTCATGTCCATTGAGTCAGTGATGCCATCCAACCATCTCATCTCTGTCTTTTCTCCTCCTCCTCCTGTCTTCAATCCTTCCCAGCAATGACAAATCTAGCTGCTGCTGCTGCTGCTAAGTTGCTTCAGTCATGTCCGACTCTGTGCAACCCCATAGACGGCAGCCCACCAGGCCTCCCCATCCCTGGGATTCTCTAGGCAAGAATACTGGAGCGGGTTGCCATTTCCTTCTCCAGTGCATGAAAGTGAAAAGGCAAAGTGAAGTCGGTCAGTGATGTCCAACTCTTTGTGACCCCATGGACTGCAGCCTACCAGGCTCCTCCGCCCATGGGATTTTCCAGGCAAGAGTACTGGAGTGGTGTAAAAAGCAGAGACATCACTTTGCTGACAAAGGTCCATATAGTCAAAGCTATGGTTTACTCAGTAGTAATGTACGGATGTGAGAGTTGGACCCTAAAGAAGTCTGAGTGCTGAAGAATTGATGCTTTTGAACTGTGGTGCTGAAGAAGACCTTGAGAGTCCCTTGGACTGCAAGGAGATCAACCAGTCTATCCTAAAGGAAATCAGTCCTGAATATTCACTGGAAGAAATGATGCTGAAGCTGAAGCTCCAATCATTTGGCCACCTGATGCAGAGAGTTGACTCAGTCGAAAAGACCTTGATGCTGGGAAAGATTGAGGAGGAGAAGAGGGTGACAGAGGATGAGATGGTTGGATGGCGTCACCAACTCAATGGATATGAATTTGAGCAAACTCTGGGAGATGCTGAAGGACAGGCAAACCTGGCGTGCTGCAGTTTGTGGAGTCACAAAGAATCCAACACAACTTAGTGACTAAAAAATGAAAGTGTATGGAAACCTGAGATTATCATTCGAGTGAAAGGCTAGTGCATGATTTTCTATATATTATTGGGGAGAAAGAAATTTTCCTCTACCCTTCTAAGTTCTTCTGGCTGGTATAAGAATTAAATAGACGTGAAATTGATTAACAGAAGAAAATTAAACAAATGCTTAATCATGTAGATATAGATATGGAAGTGACCCAGGAAAACTGAGTAATTTACCAAAATACCTGAAATATTCACCTTAAATATCATCTTCAGCTAAAGACAAAAGAGAATGTTGAGTGTAGAGACCTCTGGGACTTCAAAGTGGATGAAGGCAATTGACATGGAATATGAATGTAAATGTTTGGTAAATAAATGTTTGCTGGGCCATGCAGAGACAATGGGACAGAGAGAGGAATTGTAACAAATTTACTAGGTTCTTTCTCATCTATTATTGGGCTTCCCTGGTGGCTCAGATGGTAAAGTGTCTGCCTGCAATGCAGGAGACCGGGGTTCGATCCCTGGGTGGGGAAGATCCCCTGGAGAAGGAAATGGCAACCCCTCTTGCCTGGAGAATCCCATAGAGGGAGGAACCTGGTAGGCTATATGTAGTCCATCGGGTCGCAAAGAGTTGGACACGACTGAGCAACTTCACTTACTTCTCGTCTATTACACCTAGTTCACAGTATACTTCTCTATGGTGATAGCTCTCTTCCTAGAACAGGTCCTCTGTCTTCTTTAGACAGTAAAAGCAGATGTGAAAAACAAGACTTCCTGAGTCTTTGATTGTTGATTGTTTAATGCTCAAAATAATCCACATTCCAAAGAGAGATTTTGGGGTGGCAAATTTTGTTCCCTTATGGTATCTTGTCTTGGCCACAGGAGGCCAGAACTCATGTCAGGAGGTGGAAATAATTCCTCTGTATCAGTGAGTAGATGCTTATGTAAAAAGGGTGTTCATAGGCAGGTATACACTTCGAGGTGTATTACGGGGATATCCAATTACCTTTCTATGATTTTTGTATGACTTTTCTCATGGTATACATTAGGAAACATTATGAATTGTTGTAAGCAAGAAATCCTATCAGTATTTCAGCTGTGCCTTGACAAGCAGTCTTTAAACTATAAGGCTCTGCTTTCTAAGAGTTTAAGTGAGGCCCATTATCTGGACTTCACGTGACTTTCCTCACAGTAACAATACAGGAGGTATAAAAGCAGAAAATGGAGGCTCTTATTTATTGGACTAATTTGATTTATGCTTCAGTCTGTGCTTCCATTAAGTTTTTATTATGTAAATTTTAAACACACCATAAAAGTATAAAGAAAACTATTAAAACACTATTCAGTTTGAGTAAATCATAACATTTTGCCATGTTGGCTTCAGATTTTCAAAAAGCTTATTAAACATTGTTATTATGAAGAAAGAGTTTTCTTAGCAAGCAAGAAATAGTCTCTGTTCCTGCTTGTGCCATATTCTGAAGCAACTTTTTGTTGCTAAAGTCCTGAACTTGGTTTAAATGAGCTTTCCGATTTGGCCCTTGGTGATCCTACACCTTCATCATTTGCCACTGCTGCTGCTTATCAACCCCAATACACTAAGTTCTAACCATACAGAATTTCTTTGTTTCTGGAAGAAGCTATAATCTTTCTTACTCTTCACTTTGACAGTGGTTCTTTCTGCCTAGAAAACTTGCCTCTCTGCCTCTTCTCCTAAAGATTCCTAGCAAGCTCTTAGCCTTCATGTCCTCTGGAAAGTTTCACCTGACTTCCAAGTCAGGAGCCTTCCTAAGGGTTCCTCCTCTCATGCAGAGGTTCCCAACCCCCAGGCCATGGGCAGGCCTGTGGTCTGTTAGGCCTGTGGCCTGTGCCCACGCAGTAGGAGGTGAGCAATAGGCAAGAGAGCAAAGAAGCTTCATCCGTGTTCCCACTGCCATGAGAATCTAATGCCACCGCTGATCTGACAAGAGGCGGAACTCAGGTGGTAATGCAAGTGATGGGGAGCGGCTGTAAGTACCGTACATTTGAGGGGTCTAGGTTGTATGTTCCTTATGAAGTCTAACGCCTGCTGACCTAGGTGGAGCTGAGGCCGCAAACACAGCTTATCATTAGCAGTGAGGTTTGAATGCACAGAGACCGTAACAAATCAACGTTTGCAGATTCATATCAAAACTCTACCTGTGAGTGGCAAGTGACAGTTAAGCTACATCTGGTGGTAGGTTTTCCAGCGGCAAGTGAGTCGATGCACTTCAGTTGTACAGCTGCATCTGCCTCCCGAACCCCCACCCAACCTTGGTCCATAGAAAAACTGTCTTCCATGAAAGTGGTCCCTGGTGCCAAAATGGTCAGGGACTACTGCTCTAATGGATTTAATGTCAAATACTGGTTAAAATGGCTTCCCTGGTGGTTCAGCAGTAAAGAATCTGCCTGCCGATGCAGGAGACATGGGTTCGATTCCTGGGTGGGGAAGATACCCTGGAGAAGGAAATGGCAGCCCACTCCAGTATGCTTGCCTGGGAAAGCTCACAGACAGAGGAGCCCGGAGGACTCTAGTCCAGAGGGTCACAGAGAGTCAGACACGACTTAGGGACTAAGAACAACAACTGGTTAAAACAGTGAAGATGATAAATGTGGCAGATGACGGTAAAGAAACGAAACTATGTGTTTTGGGATTTATAAACAGTTTTGAAAATTTGCTTGAAATAAGTACATTGTTGAAGACTATAGATCCACTAAAAAGTTATGTGTATTATCCAATTATTTTATAATTTTCATGTAGCCCTTATTATATACTGCCTTGCATTAGCCCTTCACATACCTATCATGTAAAATATACAGGGTATATTATGTATATTATGGGAGTATATAATTACATATGTATGTAAACAAATTGAAGACTTAGGAACATGTTAGCTTTGTCTCATCTCTCCTATTGGAGCCATGGTGACAAGTTTCCTACCTGTTAGGTTTCATTCATTGCTTAATTCTAGAATGAGTTGTTTGAATATATATTATATACACAGAGTGTACATTTACTGATATAGCACACGATACTTACCACAACATCAGCATAAACATATTTTATTTGATTTATTATTTGCTTACAATTACACTTTTAAAATGAGAAGAGGGATTGTTTTTTTAAATTTGTTTAGGGGATTGTTTAATAATTTAAAATAATGGTTATAAATTTTGAAATGCTAAAAAAAAAGACTTTTTAGAATCAACCTCAGCAAGCAACAAGTTTCTCCTTGTGCTTCTGAACTTGTTCATTTTCCCTCCAAGTATTTACTGAGGCTTCTGTGGTTTTGGTCTTGAGTTCATAATAGTGAGCAAAACAAATGTGGAACTCTTAATCTAGCACAGACTCAGAGATTAAGAAAATAAATCAATTATTTAGGCAAAAAAGGCACAAATAAGTAATAAATGAGGGGGTGCATATTTAAACTGGATGTTTAGGAAAGGCTTATCTTAGGAAGATATATTTTACTTGGGAGCTGAAGTCTGAATAGAAGAGAGGTGCATTCAGAAGAGTGGAAAAGGAGCCCAAACTGAAATTAAACAATAAGCAGACCACACAGAGCTTTTTCGGCAAAGTCCAACAGTGTGAGGGAAAATAAGCAAAGTAATTCTGAGGTCCTATGGTTTAAGGTTTAATGCCATTTCCCCTTCTGTGTGTGTGTGTGTGTGTGTGTTCCCTATTATTGAAGGTATGAATTTTAGCTTGGAAAACAACTTCAGATATATGTTTATTTTTAAAAATGATATATATAATTACTATCCTTGTTTTCAAGATGTACTGTGACCAGATATGCAGTGTTTAAATGTTGACAGAAAATCTAATTTACCCCATTTGGCAGGTCACATCACAGTTCCTAATCAGGCTCCTAGTTTTTTCCTTTGTTATGATATACGTGGATTTTGCTGCATTCCTCAAGTTGTTGAAGACTTTGAGCACTGTTGGTGGTTTATGAACATTTTAATAATGACATTTGATAGAATGTTTTGACTTCCACTAATACTTGTTCAATTTATTAAACAAGAAGGCCATTAGACTGAGGTGTTTCTAATCCCTTGGCATCTACAAGTAAGCCAATCAAAATATAAGCTTTAAATGCCTCAAGGTTACACATCTAAACCTAAAAAGGACAACAGTCATAGACAGCCAACTAAGCTTTAACCCGTAGACAATAATTCCTCGCTTTGTGCCTGCCTTTTCTCTGGAAGTCTTTTGCCACCTCTCACTGGCGGAGCACTTCTACCATTTCCAATACGGTATTGCTTTCTTGGAACTCATTTTCATTCAAATAAACACTTAAAATTTTGAAGTGTCTCAATTTATCTTTTAACATGATGCAAATTAGAAGACATATATACTGAGCATTGGAAAAGACTTTAAAGTTTTTTTGTTTTTATTAATTTTAATTAGAGGATGCTTGCTGTTCAGGGTTGTGTTAATGTCTGCTGTGCAGCAAAGTGAATCAGTTACACTTTTTAGATTTCCTTCCTATTTAGGTCCCTGCAGAGCATGGAGTAGCGGTCCCTGTGTTCTGCAGTAGGCTGGCGTTAGTTAATCTGTTTTATACATAGTAGTATAGATATGGGGCTTCCCTGGTGATTCAGATTGTGAAGAATCCACTTGCAATGAGAAAGATCTGAGTTCGATCCCTGGGTTGGGAAGATCCCCTGGAGAAGGGAACGGCTACCCATTCCGGTATTCTGGCCTGGAGAGTTCCAAGGACAGAGGGGCCTGGCAGGCTACAGTCCATGGGGTTGCCAAGAGTCGATATCACTGAGCGACTTTTCACTTCACTTCACTTCACTGTATATATGTGTCGACCTCAATCTCCCAATTTATCCTCCCCCCACCACCTTCCCCACTTGGCAACAATAGGTTTGTTCTCTACACCTTGGAAATAAGTTCATCTGTATTGTTTTTCTAGATTCCGCATGTAAGTGATATTGTACAATATTTCTTTTTCTCTTTCTGACTTAACCTTACCCTGTATGACAACCTCTAGGTCCATCCACTTCTCTGCATATGGCACTGTTTCGTTCCTTTTTGTGACTGAGTAATAGTCTATATCCCGGGGACTACTCTTGCCTGGAAAATCCCATGGATGGAAGGGCTTGGTGGGCTATAGTCCATGGGGTCGTGAAGAGTTGGACACGACTGAGTGACTTCACTTTCACTTTTGACTTTCATGCATTGGAGAAGGAAATGGCAACCCACTCCAGTGTTCTTGCCTGGAGAATCCCAGGGACGGGGGAGCCTGGTGGGCTGCCGTCTATGGGGTTGCACAGAGCTGGACACGACTGAAGTGACTTAGCAGCAGTAGTCTATACCCATTCCTCTGCTGATGGACATTTAGGTTGCTTCCATGTCCTGGCTATTGTAAATAGTACTGCATTAACATTGAATGCATGCATCGTTTTGAATTCTGATTTTCTCCAATCACATGCATAGGAGTGGAATTTTAGGTCATATGGTAGCACTATTTTTAGTTTTTTAAGAACCTTTATACTTTTCTCCATACTGGCTTTTCTCCATAGTGGTGGAAATGTAAATTCCTACCCCACAGTGTAGTAGGGTTCCCTTTCTCCTCTCTGGCATTATACCAAGCTCCGGAAACTACCTCCATTAAGGTCTCTAAGCATTTGATTTTATACCACTAGTATTAGAAACTTCATACCTCTCAAGCCTGTTTTATCAACTTTAGTTTGAAAAACTTTCTTATGTTAGCATAAAATCTGGCATCTTATAAATACCACTTATTTTGCTCTTGGAGCAAAACTGAGCAATCTTCTTAGCAGAATTCCAAACATATGGATGCAATACAGTTTCTTCCTGATTCCTTTTCTAATTAAACATAAGTTTATCCTGTTTGTCTCTTTCTTATAGGTGAGTCTGTCTACTAATGAGTAGATTATCTTTTTGTATCCTAGATATTCTACACCTGACCCCATTGAACTGCCTTTTGTGGTCACTTTGAATCTTCCAGTTATCACTCACAGGTCTTGAGAATTTTTCAGTTTCCTTCTCAAAGAAAATGTAAATATTTTTAACCTCTAGAGAGCTTTGCTGCTTTAAAAAATTTGAGAGGTTCATCGGAAATAGGTTCTACCTTCTTTTTTTCTTTTTTTAATGTTATGATCTTCTAATATGCTCATAGATTCTATCAAGGTGAGATTTCTGGCAGAGATGTTTTGTTCATAGGCATAGCTAAAGAAGTAAAGGCAGTATTTCTCAGAAAAATGTATTTCACCAGTCTTCCAGTGAGTGAAATCTTGTTAGACAGGATGGTTTTCTGTAGAATGGTTTTAGAAGGAGATGATTTTTATAGACCTATTGTCAGTGTACATGACTTCTTTATCCAAAAGGCAAACACGTGTTGTGATTGGATGAAGTCTTTGACTTGTAACTGAGTTTAGCAGACCCCTTGAGAGCTCCTTGGAGTTACCCACACAGTATGGAGAGGGGTGGTGGTGGTGGCTGTGTAAACAAGGTGTGATATCCAGCTCACACCAGGGGATGCACTGCGTTTAGCTCTCTCTCTCTGTGTTTTAAATTGGGCTTCATCATAAGGTTTAGTTGGAGTGGCTAAATGATTTTTGAAAACCATGGAATCTTCTGAATATTTTGGATACTATCTTAGGCTTTTTCCTTATGAATAGTGGGATATTCTCATTAAGCCTCTTGCTGAAGCTGGAATCTTTTGTGGTGCTGGACTTTTATTTGTGTCAGTTCATGAAGATGCCACCTACAAGGGCTAATGACACTAAATGAAGAAGTGAGGATCAGGAGGAAGGTAAGCTCAGGGGCTGCGAGCACCCTGTCGTCAGGCAAAAAGTCCTTGATGATGAAGAAAGGGCAATGAAATTACAGTTCCTGTGGCTGTAGAGAAATGGAACTGTTCCTATTGGGAATGCTTTCTAAAGCTTCCCTAAGGCTGTGGGGCTCTTTAAATCAGCAAGCCCCCTTTCTTTTCAATCACAAAGTGGAAAAAAAGCACCTCCTTTTCTTTTTTTCTTTTTGTCTTTCAAGAAATCCAAACTATAAGCATTGTTGAGTCACCTCATCTCTCTCTGAAGAGGGAAATGCTGTCCCTGTGTAGGTTGAAGGTAGGAGATTTATGAAGAAAAGAAGAGCAGAGAAATGGATCATAACAGATTGTATTTAATATTTTCTTCACTCTACAATGTTCTGCCTTGCTTGACATGTTTACTTTACAAACACTTATTTTCCTGGCTCAAAGGTGCTCTCTGAACACCACGGTGCATAATTAATGTCAAGGTAGAAAGTGATTATGCTGCAAATGCTTTCCCTCTGCTCTGAAAAGCATTTTTAAAGCCAATTTAGGTCACATATAGTTCAGTCTCTTAGAAATTTTCCTTAATTGTTCAGCTAAAGAGAACGCCTCGGGGTGTTTATTAATGGCCCTTCCAGTGGGCTGTCTGTCCTGGGGAGTGTGAGTGTGCTGGAGGGTGGGTACAGTTTCTCAGGGTGTGGTGGTGGAGTGATTATTGTAGGAGAGACGTACCCCAAGAAGGTTATCTTTTTTTTTTTTTTTTTAGGCCTCAGATATGCAAGCAAAACAATTAACAACACAGTTTAGCTAAAAGTCACGTGACACATTGTATACTTGTTTCAAAGAGGAAAACTTGTTTTCTTCACTGCAGCAAACTTCCCAGGTTCACGTGAGAAGAAGCATGTCAGGATAAGAATCATATACAAATACCTTGTCTTTTTTTTAATACTTTATTCTACGTTACAATACTGTATTGGTTTTGCCATACATTGACATGAATTGTCTTTTTTTTAATTGGAGGATAATTACATTATTGTGTTGCCCTCTGCTATACATTTATTAACTTTTTTAAGAAGTTTTTTTGGATATGGACTATTTTTAAAGTCTTTATTGAATGTGTTACAGCATTCTTTCTGTTTTCAGTTCAGTTCAGTTGCTCAGTCGTGTCCGACTCTTTGCGACCCCATGAATTGCAGCACGCCAGGCCTCCCTGTTCATCACCATCTCTCGGAGTTCACTCAGACTCACGTCCATCGAGTCCGTGATGCCATCCAGCCATCTCATCCTCTGTCGTCCCCTTCTCCTCCTGCCCCCAATCCCTCCCAGCATCAGAGTCTTTTCCAATGAGTCGACTCTTTGCATGAGGTGGCCAAAGTACTGGAGTTTCAGCTTTAGCATCATTCCTTCCAAAGAAATCCCAGGGCTGACCTTCAGAATGGACTGGTTGGATCTCCTTGCAGTCCAAGGGACTCTCAAGAGTCTTCTCTAACACCAGAGCTCTGTTTTATGTTTTGTTTTTCTGGCCTCAAGGCACAAGGGATCTTAGCTACAGGAACCTGCACCACTTACATTGGCAGGTAATGTTTTAGTCACTGGCCCACTAGAGGAGTTCCAAAACATATTTTTTAATGGACCATTCTTTTATGCTTAGTTGTCATTTGCTGTCCTTCCTGAGTCCTCTGCTGATGGAATGTAGGCTGGCAAAGCTTCCAAGGGCAGTCAATGAAATCACCCTGATGCAAAGTTTGCAAGCTTTGAGGGGCATTTACAGTTGCTAAGGAGCTTCCCAGGTGGCTCAGTGGTAGCGTATCTGATTGCTAATGCAAGAGATGCCAAAGACTCAGGTTGGAGCTCTCTCTGGGTCAGGAAGATCCCCTGGAGGAGGAAATGGTAGCCCTCTCCTGTATTCTCACCTGGTGAATCCCACGGATACGGTAGCCTAGTGGGCTACCGTCCATGAGATTGCAAAGAGCTGGACATGACCGAGCATGCATGCCCTTTTTTTTTTTTTTTTTTAGGCCTCAGATATGCAAGCAAAACAATTAACAACACAGTTTAGCTAAAAGTCACGTGACACATTGTATACTTGTTTCAAAGAGGAAAACTTGTTTTCTTCACTGCAGCAAACTTCCCAGGTTCACGTGAGAAGAAGCATGTCAGGATAAGAATCATATACAAATACCTTGTCTTTTTTTTAATACTTTATTCTACGTTACAATACTGTATTGGTTTTGCCATACATTGACATGAATTGTCTTTTTTTTAATTGGAGGATAATTACATTATTGTGTTGCCCTCTGCTATACATTTATTAACTTTTTTAAGAAGTTTTTTTGGATATGGACTATTTTTAAAGTCTTTATTGAATGTGTTACAGCATTCTTTCTGTTTTCAGTTCAGTTCAGTTGCTCAGTCGTGTCCGACTCTTTGCGACCCCATGAATTGCAGCACGCCAGGCCTCCCTGTTCATCACCATCTCTCGGAGTTCACTCAGACTCACGTCCATCGAGTCCGTGATGCCATCCAGCCATCTCATCCTCTGTCGTCCCCTTCTCCTCCTGCCCCCAATCCCTCCCAGCATCAGAGTCTTTTCCAATGAGTCGACTCTTTGCATGAGGTGGCCAAAGTACTGGAGTTTCCGCTTTAGCATCATTCCCTCCAAAGAAATCCCAGGGCTGACCTTCAGAATGGACTGGTTGGATCTCCTTGCAGTCCAAGGGACTCTCAAGAGTCTTCTCTAACACCAGAGCTCTGTTTTATGTTTTGTTTTTCTGGCCTCAAGGCACAAGGGATCTTAGCTACAGGAACCTGCACCACTTACATTGGCAGGTAATGTTTTAGTCACTGGCCCACTAGAGGAGTTCCAAAACATATTTTTTAATGGACCATTCTTTTATGCTTAGTTGTCATTTGCTGTCCTTCCTGAGTCCTCTGCTGATGGAATGTAGGCTGGCAAAGCTTCCAAGGGCAGTCAATGAAATCACCCTGATGCAAAGTTTGCAAGCTTTGAGGGGCATTTACAGTTGCTAAGGAGCTTCCCAGGTGGCTCAGTGGTAGCGTATCTGATTGCTAATGCAAGAGATGCCAAAGACTCAGGTTGGAGCTCTCTCTGGGTCAGGAAGATCCCCTGGAGGAGGAATGGTAGCCCTCTCCTGTATTCTCACCTGGTGAATCCCACGGATACGGTAGCCTAGTGGGCTACCGTCCATGAGATTGCAAAGAGCTGGACATGACCGAGCATGCATGCCCTTGTGTAGTTGCTCAGATTGGAGCCAGAGGTGCTGTCCTGTGGGTGAGAAGCAGTGTGGTGGGGCAAAGGAAGGAATGAATTTCCTCTCGGTTTGTCCTCTGCACAGAAGATATATCAGCTTAGAGTAGAAGAACGCTAGACAGTGGCACCTCTCCTTTCTCCTAATTCTTCCTTCCGCTTTGGGGCTTCACTCAAACTCCAGAGTTGATATGGACAGTGATTGGAATATGCTACTTTGGCATGTGGGTTATTTCAAGATGTAGGACTCTGTGACTCAATAGGCCCAGAAAGAAGCCTTCTTAGAGTTTCCCTTAAGCAGCAGCTTCTGGGAAATAAAGCTACCATAAATTTCTTTTTCAGGGCAGGTCTTTCCCAGAAGGAGGAATGAGAATAAAATCTATACCCAATTTCTTTCCTGGGGGAGTTTTATGGCCCTAAAGTAGACAGAAGTCCACTTGTATTTGTATAAACAAACATTACAGATTTTCTTATCTCCCAATTGGTCTTCTAAAATACCATTTATCTTTTGTTGAAAAAAAAATCCCCTATTTGTTCTTAAAAGCATCTTTTCCTCTCCTCACCCCCTTTCCTTTATTAAATTAGGTATATAAGCCTCTAACTTGAACCATTTAAGGAGCCAGCTACCTCTTTTGTTAGCTTTCATGTGCTACAAAATAAACCCTTTGCTCTGGTTAATTGGTCATTTGTCAGTTTAGTTTGCAGATCCCCATTACTGAATCTAAGAGAAAAAAAAAATTGCTTTCCTATACCAACTTCCTAACTTCATCACATCATTTCATAATACACATCCTATTTCCACACGTTTCTCTTGGATTTTATGTCAACATACTATTCCTTGTTTACGTGTGCCAGGTGTCTTAAGTTTGTAATTAAGAAGCAGCTTTGATACGTGCTGCAGGTAAAACCTGAACAGGAATGAGGAAAGCAGGATGGGGTAGGGGAAGAAGCTCTTCAAAGATGCTGAAGCCTGGTCTAAGCCTGGACCCACAGGGAGCTATGGATCATGACTCCATGCACTTGTTCCACCTGGAAGAAGGTTGCTAGTTGTTTCATATTCCATACTAGTCAGTCACTGGCTGTGGGCTTCCCTGGAAGGAGGCTGCAAGCTCACCAGCATTTCCAGGAGGGTGACCCCAGTCAGGAAGCTTCTGTAAGTGGCTGAGAACCAAACTCCACAACAGTAGGGAGAGGGTGGGAATCTTGCCAGGATACGAATAGCCTCTGCCACAGCACACGAAGTCTCTATCTGTATAGTCATTTATTTATGGCAGGGATGCCCTAGAACTCTAGGGCCATTAAGTGAAAGATCTTTGTGCGAAGGAAATTATTGGAAATATAGGGCAAGGGTCAACAAATATTTGCTATAAAGGGCCAGATAATAAATATTTTAGACATTGTGGAATAAATATTTTAGACATTGTGGTCCAGATGGTCTTTGTTGCAAAGACTCAACTTTGTTGTTTTAGCATAAAAACTGCCATAGACAATGTATCAACAAATGGGCAAGGCTGTATTACAATAAAACTTTATTTACAAAATCAGATGGAGGCCTCAATTTGGCCCACAGACTATAGTTTGCTGACTTCTGATATAAGGGATAGAGCAAGAAATAACCATTCATGTTTCCAATGTTTCTACCCTCTGCAAATAGAATTAATTTTTCCTTTCAAACAAAAAGTTTATAACTAGTATATTTTCCAATTTTGGTGAAGAGTATAGGCCTTGAGGGACTTCCCAGGCGATCTAGTGTTTAAGACTCTGCACTCTTGCAGGGGACACAGGTTCCCCTGGTTGGGGAACTAAGATCTCTTTTAAAAAAGAGAGAGAGCGTAGGCCTTGCAATTAAAAAGATTGGGATTCCACTTTTACCACTTTCTAGACCATCAGTTTCACAAGGTCATGTTGAGAAAAAATAAGAAAAAGTATCAAATGTACTTTTAGTATGATGGTTAGCACTTAGTGCTTAATAAATAATACTTTGCTATCATCATTGTTGTTTCGTCCCATAGGATATTATTTTATAGCGAATCCCTGGCATTTATCACTATTTTTATTCGATGTCTGATTTACTTCTGAGATATGAGATGGAACATAAAGTTTCGCAGAATCAGTATAACTACTCAAGGGAAGGTCTCTTTTCTTACATCAGGCTGACCCACCCCAACCTGCACGCTTCCTGACCCTTGTCTTCTCCTCTGTTTGCTTGGCAGAGAGAGATGGAAAAAAGATTTATAAAATAGATCTTCTGGAGATTGAATTAAGGTTGTGGAGGAATTCTAATGGATGGGATTCTGGTAGAAAATCTGACCTATAAATGGATCCTATTTTCTGTAACAAAGAACTAAACAGGTGACTTGACATAGTACCTGGACTTGGCTACTCCCAGGATCACCAACTCCCCCCAGTTGTTCATTGAATGCCTTATACCTTAGGGTGTAAGTCAAAACAACTTTCACTTGTTTCGTTTAAATTCCATTATAGGATAGAGGCAAGACTTGGACTGGGGGCTTGATTTAAAACAGAGCTGTCTCTCTCTGTTTCTCAGGCAGGAAAAATGTGAGCAGAAATTACTCCTGTCTCTAAGGAGCCTGAAGAGTTGGCCTCTGTTCCAGAGAAGAAGCTGGAAGGCTTGGTGTTGCTGATGCGGATTCATTGAGAAAAGTGTACTCCTCAGAGGTAAGCCATCCATCATTTCTCAGTTGCTGGGCTTTTGCTTCCCAGACGACTGCATAATGTCCAGGTTGGACAGACAACGCTGCATCAGCCCAGGGGAAACAAATGGCATCCCTTCGGTAGATTGAATGGATTGAACCATCCAAGGGAATCTGTTTTATGGAATCATTTGGCTTACTGAACAGCCTCACATTACAGATAAATAAAATTCTATGGCAAAGGAGCCAAACCTGCTTTTTAGTTATTTTTCCAGAAGTAGGCCATTTGTTGCCAGAGAAAGTTCAGCCTCATGATAATGGGGAACACTGGTCTGTGAAAGTGCTGCACTGGGAGTGTCCTTTGCGTTTCAAATAAAGTTCCAGCTCCTCCTCATGGGTGTAAACACCTCAGTCTGATGCTACTGGCTCCTTTAGCTGCATGCTTCAGCCCCATTGGCCTTCCCCTTGTCCCTTAAATTTGTCAAGTGCACGCCATTCTAAAGACCGTGCACTTGCTGTTTCCCTGCCTAGAAGACCCTTTACTGGGTCTTCCCAAGACTGATTCTTTGTGATCACTGATTAAACACGGATGTCGCTTTCTTGGGAGAGTTCTTTGCTGACAACTCACTGCTTCTCCGGAGGCCTCCACATGACTCTCTGATATATCATCCTGAATTGTTACCGTCATTGGACTTCTCATTATCCAAGACTCTCTTATTTACTTATGTGATTCTCTCTCTTAAAGCATAAGTTTCATGAGAGGTGGTTCTTTCTCCCTCTGTCTTTAGCTTCTAGACAATGCCTGTCACAAGGTAATTCTTAATTAGTATTTTCTGAAAGAATGAATTAAATGCATCAGATAGTCGGAACCATGTTCCAAATGAGTCCTGTAAATATTGGAAAGTTTCATATTCTTGTTGGGTCTCAGTTTTCTTAAAAGGATGGAATGGAGAGTATTAAAGAATTTATATGCTTCCATTTTATGACTCTAAGGGGCATTTTCTTTTCACTGACTTCAAATTTTGCTGGTGATACAGAAAATATTACAATACTGGAATCAGGACTTAGCGCTCCGTGTCTTTCTCTGTGGCTAAAAATCACTGAAGGATTTCAAGAAATCTGTTTTTGTGACATCACAGAAAGTTTATTTTCATTTGATGTAAATACAATTCATGTGAATAGTTAAAGCAGAGGGTGAACTAAAACCATTGGCCCTGAAAATTCTCAGATATGAGTTACAAATATTACTTTTCCTGCATCGTCAGCAGATGACTTTGCATTGAAAGTGATCTTCAGTGATAACGTGAAATATGGCATGCTCACCCGAGTTCATGTCAATAACATTTAAGAAATCACCTGCTTCAACTTCGATTTAAATTTTTTTGACGAGGATAGAAAATCTCTCCTACCACACATTCCTCCACGCAGTATCAGGCCTTTCATTTATCTTGAAGATTACACTTTTATCAGCAGGATGTTAAATTCTTCTTCCTAGAAGACTATACTTGTCTCAGCCGATTGCTCATTTCTGTGCTGAGATCACACGCTGTGTGCTGTTGCTTAATATTATTTGGCCAGTCTGTTCATTCACACTTCATTCCATGCACATAGCAGTGTGTATAATTTTCAAAACCCAAAGAAACATTTTTATCTGTATATTTCATTTTTGCTCACAAATATTTATCAAATATCTACTATGCCCGGCACTTTGGGGAATAGGAGAGTAGCCAACATGGACCCTGCCCTGATTTATAGTCCATATTAAATGTTACAAACATTCATTGAACCTCTACTGTTTACTAGGTATCAGCAGGATACTTCCTTTAATTATGTCATGTATTTCTAAAAACCATCATGCTTTATATAGGTGTTATTGTCCAAATCTGGCAGATGGAAAAACTGAAGGTTAAAGGTTCTTTCAGTTTTCCCAAGATTAAATTTATGTCAAAGTTAGTACTCAAAGTTAGTTTTCTGATTCCAAGTCCATTGTCTACTGCGGAAAGACAAATGATACTTGTGCGTATGTGCCAGGTCACTTTGGTTTGTCCAGTTCTTTGCAATCCTATGGACTGTAGCCCGCCAGGCTCTTCTGTCCATGGGATTCTCTAGGCAAGAATATTGGAGTGAGTTGCTGTGCCCTCCTCCAGGGGATCTTCCCCATCCAGGAATCAAGCCTGCATCTCTTAAGTCTCCTGCACTTGGCAGGCAGTTTCTTTACCACTAGTGCCATCTGGAGCATTTGTGATGAGGTCGCTCAGTCGTGTCGGACTCTTTGCGACCCCGTGGACTGTAGCCCACCAGACTCCTCTGTCCATGGGATTCTCCAGGCAAGAATCCTGGAGTGGGTTGCCATTTCCTACTCCAGGGGATCTTCCTGACCCAGAGATTGAGCCCAGGTCTCCCACATTGCAGGCAGATGCTTTAACCTCTGAGCCGCCAGGGAAGCCCATAGTATAAGGCAGATGTCTTTAAAAACTGTGGGGGAAGAGGAATGGTTACTTCCATATTTCCACTTTAAAGACATGAGTGTATTGGGTTTCTCCAGAGAAACAAAGCCAGAAGACTATTAATTTATTCATTATCAGGATTTGTCTCACACAGTTGTGGAAGCTGACAAGTTCTCAGATTTGCAGGCTTGAGTTTCAAATGAACACCAACAAGCTTGATAGCCAGGTAGAGCTGATCAGGCTGAAGGAAGGGAAAATCTGAAGGCAGGAAAAACTCCTTGTCTTAGTTCAAGACAAAGAGTAGTTCACTTAGTCTTATTCATGGCCTCACTGATTAGATGCAGCCCACTCACATTCAGTTTAGTTCAGTCACTCAGTCGTATCCAAATCTTTGTGACCCATGAACCACAACACGCTAGGCCTCCTGTCCATCACTAACTCCTGGAGTTTACCCAAACTCATGTCCATTGAGTTGGTGTTGCCCTCTAACCATCTCATCCTCCGTTGTCCCCTTCTCCTCCTGCCTTCATTCTTTCCCAACATCAGGGTCTTTTCAAATGAGTCAGCTCTTCTCATCAGGTGGCAAAAATATTGGAGTTTCAGCTTCAACATCAGTCCTTCCAATGAACACCCAGGACTGATCTCCTTTAGGATGGACTGGTTGGATCTCCTTGCAGTCCAGGGGACTCTCAAGAGTCTTCTCCAACACCACAGCTCAAAAGCATCAGTTCTTCAGCACTCAGCTTTCTTTATAATCCAATTCTCACATCCACACATGACTACTGGAAAAACCGTAGCCTTGACCAGACAGACCTTAGTTGGCAAAGTAATGTCTCTGCTTTTGAATATGCTATCTAAGTTGGTCATAGCTTTTCTTCCAAGGAGTAAGCATCTTTTAATTTTATGGTTGCAGTCACCATCTGCAGTGATTTTGGAGCCCCCCAAAATAAAGTCTGACACTGTTTCCACATCTATTTGCCATGATGAGACCAAATGCCATGATCTTAGTTTTGTGAATGTTGAGCTTTAAGCCAACTTTTTCACTCTCCTCTTTCAGTTTCATCAAGAGGCTCTTTAGTTCTTCTTCACTTTCTGCCATAAGGATGGTGTCATCTGCATATTTGAGGTTATTGATATTTCTCCTAGCAAACTTGATTCTAGCTTGTGCTTCTTCCAGCCCAGCATTTCTCATGATGTACTCTGCATATAAGTTAAATAAGCAGTGACAATATGCAGCCTTGACGTACTCCTTTTCATATTTGGAACCAGTCTGTTGTTCCATGTCCAGTTATAACTGTTTCTTCCTGACCTGCATACAGGTTTCTCAAGAGGCAGGTCAGGTGGTCTGGTATTCCCATCTCTTTCAGAATTTTCCACAGTTTATTGTGATCCATACAGTCAAAGGCTTTGGCATAGTCAAAAAAGCAGAAATAGATGTTTTTCTGGAACTCTTTTGCTTTTTCGATGATCCAGTGGGTGTTGGGAGAAGGCAATGGCACCTCACTACAGTACTCTTGCCTGGAAAATCCCGTGGGCAGAGGAGCCTGGTACGCTCCATGGGGTCGCATAGAGTCAGACACGACTGAAGTGAGTGAGCAGCAGCACAGCAGTGGATGTTGGCAATTTGATCTATGATTCCTCTGCCTTTTCTAAAACCAGCTTGAACATCTGGAAGTTCACTGTTCACGTATTGCTGAAGCCTGGCTTGGAGAATTTTGAGCATTACTTTACTAGCATGTGAGATGAGTGCAATTGTGCAATAGTTTGAGCATTCTTTGGCACTGCCTTTCTTTGGAATTGGAATGAAAACTAACCTTTCCCAGTCCTGTGGCTACTGCTGAGTTTTCCAAATTTGCTGACATATTGAGTGCAGCACTTTTACAGCATCATCTTTTAGTATTTGAAATAGCTCAACTGGAATTCCATCACCTCCACTAGCTTTGTTCATAGTAACACTTCCTAAGACCCACTTGACTTCACATTTCAGGATGTCTGGCCCTAGGTGAGTGATCACACCATCGTGATTATCTGGGCCATGAAGATCTTTTTTGTGTAGTTCTTCTGTATATTCTTGTCACCTCTTCTAATATCTTCTGCTTCTGTTAGGTCCATACCATTTCTGTCCTTTATTTAGCCCATCTTTGCATGAAATATTCCCTTGGTATTTCTCTCTCTCTCTCTCTTTTTTTTTTTTTTGAAGAGATCTCTAGTCTTTCCTATTCTATTGTTTTCCTCTGTTCCTTTGTATTGATAGCTGAGGAAGGCTTTTTAATCTCTCCTTGCTATTCTTTGGAACTCTGCATTCAAATGGGTATATCTTTCCTTTCCTCCTTTGCTTTTTGCTTCTCTTCTTTTCCCAGCTATTTGTAAGGCCTCCTCAGACAGCCATTTTGCTTTTTTTCATTTCTTTTTCCTGGGGATGGTCTTGATCCCTGTCTCCTGTACAATGTCACAAACATCTGTCCATAGTTCATCAGGTACTCTATCAAATCTATTTCCTTAAATCTATTTCTCACTTCCACTGTATTATCATAAGGGATTTGTTTTAGGTCATACCTGAATTGTCTAGTGGTTTTCCCTACTTTCTTCAATTTCAGTCTGAATTTGACAATAAGGAGTTTATGACCTGAGTCATAGTCAGCTTCTGGTCTTGATTTTGCTGTCTGTATGGAGCTTCTCCATCTTTGGCTGCAAAGAATATAGTCAATCTGATTTTGTTGTTAACCTTCTGGTGATGTCCATGTGTAGAGTCTTCTCTTGTGTTGTTGGAAGAGGGTGTTTTCTATGACCAGTGCATTCTCTTGGCAAAACTCTATTAGCCTTTGCCATACTTCATTCTGTACTCCAAGGCCAAATTTGCCTGTTACTCTAGGTGTTTCTTGACTTCCTACTTTAGCATTCCAGTCTCCTATAATGAAAAGGACATCTTTTTTGGGTGTTAGTTCTAAAAGGTCTTATAATAGGTCTTCACAGAACCATTCAACTTCAGCTTCTTCAGCATTACTGGTTGGGGCATAGACTTGGATTACTGTGATATTGAATGGTTTGCCTTAGGAAGGAACAGAGATCATTTCATTTTTGAGATTGCATCCAAGTACTGCATTTCAGACTCTTTTGTTGACCATGATGGCTACTCCATTTCTTCTGAGGGATTCCTGCCCGCAGTAGTAGATATAATGGTCATCTGAGTTAAAGTCACCTATTCCACATTAGGGGAAGCATTACTCAGTCTGCCCATTCTGAGGTTAATTTTTTTTTCTTATGTAATATTTCTTCTGAATTTGCATATTATTATTATTTTTTAGTTGAAGGAAAATTGCTTTACAATGCCGTGTTGGCTTCTGCAATACAGCAACATGAATCAACCCTGAGTATGGCCATAAACCACGAGCTTCATACATCCACCTCCTCCTGAGCCTCTCTCCCACCCCACCTCCATCCCACCATTCTAGGCTGTCAGAGAGCACTGGACTTAGTTCCCTGTGTTACATAGCAGCTTCCCATTGGCTGTCTCTTTTACACATGGTAATGTACATACGGCAGGGCTTCCCTGGTGGCTCAGTGGTAAAGAATCTACCTGCAATGCAGGAGACTCAGGTTCTATCCCTGGGTCAGGAAGATCCCCTGGAGAGGGCATAGCAACCCACTCCAGTGTTCTTGCCTGGAGAATCCCTATGGACAGAGAGACCTGTTGGCCTGCAGTTCATAGGGTCACACAGAACTGGACACGACTGAAGTGACGAAGGAGCAGCAGCTGCAGCAGTATATATATGTCAATGCTACATCCACAAACACGATCACCTCCAGAATAATGTTTGACCAAATGTCCAGGCACTGCATGGTCCAAACTGACATGCAAGATTCTCTGTCACAGTGGGTTTTTGTCCTCCTCTCTCTTGATATGAATTAGTTGCTTCTGCACTGAAATTCTTATGTTGATACGTTTGTGCTGTTGTCTTGATTGAGCCAGATGCATGATTTTGCTTGTTTTGCACTGCCCAGCATCCACTCTTCTTTCATACCGGTTCCTGATATCCTTTTAGGAAATTACCTCTCTTCATGTACCTGTTCTCAGGGGCTCTAGACATCTAGATGCCTCACTTTACTTGAAGGGCAGACATGTGCCCCACGCTAATTTCAGCAGCCCCTCTCTGGCACTGTGATCTTAAGTAGAGCAACACAAAGGGGGAAATGATGGGGTGTGTATGTCAGTGGCAGAGGCTCTTTGAGTAGTTCCTGCAGCGTATGTGCCTGTAGCTGCCAGGTTTTAAGCCTTGTTCTTTACCATCAGCATCCTTCAGATAAATTTCTTTTATTTTTCTTGTTAGCTACATTTATTTTGTTGCTTACCGTGAAAGTACTCTATCCCTTATAAAAGCCTTACACGATTCTCTACCCTTTTGTGTCTAGTCTCAGTGGGGCTGAACATCAACTGTTTTAGATTTGCCACTGTGGTGGATTTCCCAAAAGATTAAGTATTTGTTGGAAGCCTGGACTACCACGGAGAATAGCAAAGCTATTTTTTGAAGTGCTTTCATTTTTGCGTTGTCAATTTTGACTTCCTTTGACTCCTGTGGTCCCCACATCCCGAGACCGGGACTAAAGCCATTATTTTTGCTTAATCTTAAAATCTTCTTATAATACTCACTTTTCAAGTGAGAGTCCTGGAGTTATTCAACCTTCCACGTTGCCTGATTTCACAAGGAGTAAAACAGCTGATTATGCAGCACTTTCTCTAACACCTTGGTGGAGTTTCTGTATAGGAAGACCTCATTACCAAGCCTCTCCATCTCTGATGAAGGAGCAAAGACCGCAAGAGTCTAAGTGACTAGATGGAGACTTAACAGCATGGAAGAGGATCCAGAAACTAAACTCAGAGTTTTCCCCTTTGTTGGCTTTAACGACTTGACCCTGTAGTGTTGATCTCTGTCCCTCTGTCTTTCAAAAGCTGACCTGCCCCGCTCATAGAATGCTCTGGTGTGTCTCCAGCTCTGACTCTAGCATTGATACCCATGGATGCATTCCAGAACTGGATTGGGAGCATGGACCAGGAATCAGAAACATCTGCTTAGAAAACCATGTCGTTCCTGCCATTTCTATTATTATTTACATTTATTTTGTTGCTTACCGTGAAAGTACTCTATCCCTTATAAAAGCCTTACACGATTCTCTACCCTTTTGTGTCTAGTCTCAGTGGGGCTGAACATCAACTGTTTTAGATTTGCCACTGTGGTGGATTTCCCAAAAGATTAAGTATTTGTTGGAAGCCTGGACTACCACGGAGAATAGCAAAGCTATTTTTTGAAGTGCTTTCATTTTTGCGTTGTCAATTTTGACTTCCTTTGACTCCTGTGGTCCCCACATCCCGAGACCGGGACTAAAGCCATTATTTTTGCTTAATCTTAAAATCTTCTTATAATACTCACTTTTCAAGTGAGAGTCCTGGAGTTATTCAACCTTCCACGTTGCCTGATTTCACAAGGAGTAAAACAGCTGATTATGCAGCACTTTCTCTAACACCTTGGTGGAGTTTCTGTATAGGAAGACCTCATTACCAAGCCTCTCCATCTCTGATGAAGGAGCAAAGACCGCAAGAGTCTAAGTGACTAGATGGAGACTTAACAGCATGGAAGAGGATCCAGAAACTAAACTCAGAGTTTTCCCCTTTGTTGGCTTTAACGACTTGACCCTGTAGTGTTGATCTCTGTCCCTCTGTCTTTCAAAAGCTGACCTGCCCCGCTCATAGAATGCTCTGGTGTGTCTCCAGCTCTGACTCTAGCATTGATACCCATGGATGCATTCCAGAACTGGATTGGGAGCATGGACCAGGAATCAGAAACATCTGCTTAGAAAACCATGTCGTTCCTGCCATTTCTATTATTATTCCATTTTGCCTTGGCAGATGAGAATGGGCTCCTTTGACAGTTTCATGTGGCTCCTTTAGAGCCTTGCTGCTGCTGCTGCTGCTGCTAAGTCGCTTCAGTCGTGTCCAACTCTGTGCGACCTCATAGACGGCAGCCCACCAGGCTCCCTCATCCCTGGGATTCTCTAGGCAAGAATACTGGAGTGGGTGGCCATTTCCTTCTCCAATGCATGAAAGTGAAAAGTCAGAGTGAAGTCACTCAGTCGTGTCCGACTCTTAGTGACCCCATGGACTGCAGCCCACCAGGCTCCCCCGTCCATGGGATTTTCCAGGCAAGAGTACTGGAGTGGGGTGCCATTGCCTTCTCCACCTTTAGAGCCTTACATATCCCCAAATCACCATCTGGGTTCTTCCCGTTGCTGTCATGTGGATCTCACCATGGCTGCGTTTCCGTATTCAGCCTCACATACCTCTGTGCCCTTGTTCTCTTTGGCTCATGCTTGAACAGTGTCATACTCAGCACAGTCTCATCCTTACTTTTAATAAAGCATGTAGAGTATGTCACGTGTAAGCCTTCAGCTCTGTCACGTCAGCAAACACCCAATGTTACTTTATATAACCCAAACCTGCTTTGTTATTCTTCTTACAGTTCATGCCCCAGTGACTGTTTTAAGTTCTCTGCTGTATTACATAAACCTGTTCAGGCACTTAATCTGTGTATCCACTGGGCATCACATATTGCTAAGGTCAGAACTTCCTTTCTGTGAGACTGTGTAGTTTTACTCCTTAAGCAATATCGTGTGCTTAGGGTTCAGGCTTTAAAAATATGCAGGTAAACTTGCCTTCCTTATTATGGCAACTGAACATTTTCATAGGTCTGCAGGAGCAATTCACAGATTTTTCTGACCCATTCAGAAAATGAATGACTCAGGTGCTTAAAAGTCAGTACTCCTTTTTAAAAATTGTGTGAGAGAATAGTTCCTTTACCATGTTGTGCTATTTTCTGCTGTAAAGCAAAGTGAATCAGCCATACATATGCATACCTCCCCTCTCTTTTGGATTTCCTTCACATTTAAGTCAATACTTCTCCACTGCACCTTTCTCACCCTTAGCTCAGATCTAATAGCATCTATAATACATTTACCCTTTTAGAGTATACATTTGTGTTGCGTCTTCATTTTCAGAGAATAGTTTTGGCATTTAAAATCAAGCATATGAAGCACTTTCATATAAATGTTTTTAACAACCAGACTTAACTCAGCATAATTTTTATTTTTATGTTCCCCAAATAGGAATGACTTCTTCTCAACTCTACATTTCTATTCTCGTAATAATGGTTGGAAAATACCATTTTTTGGAAGTGAATGTAGGAGGTCAGAAGGTGTCCACGTTTCACAAATTTGTCTAATCTCTTGTAGACCTTCATACTAAGATTATGATAATCCCATCTTCTCTTTTTCAAGGTTAATTCTTCCTTCTTTCTCTGACCCCTTGAATTGCATTCAGTACCCCCTTTGATTGCTCCTTTGATCTCCCTTTCTTGCCTAACAAATGAAGCCCAGCTTCTCTCTAATGCAAACGTGCTCAGGGTTCTTCTTATCAGAAAATGGACTTCTTTCACTGTATTAATGATCCTGCTCTCATTTTTCACTCACCACCCAAACTTTGAACCTGTAGTTTCAATTCGTAAGTTTATTTCATGACCTCCTATTCACCCCTGGGCTTCCCTGATAGCTCAGTTGGTAAAGAATCCGCCTGCAATGCAGGAGACCCTGGTTCAATTCCTGGGTTGGGAAGATCCCCTGGAGAAGGGATAGGCTACCCACCCCGGTATTCCTGGGCTTGTGGTGCAGCTGGTAAAGAATCCACCTGCAATGTGGGAGACCCATCAAATGTGGGTTTGATCCCTGGGTTGGGAAGATCCCCTGGCGAAGGGGAAGGCTCCTCACTCCAGTATTCTAGCCTGGAGAATTCCATGGTCTACAGTCCATGAAGTCGTGAAGAGTCAGACATGACTGAATGACTTTCACTTCACTTCATCCCCGATGAATAGTTTACACGAATAGTTTGTAAGAGACTCAGCCATCACTGCTCCACTACAACTGTAGGGATGAGTGGTTGAATCTGTCAAGAGGCGGGAGTGACATTCAAGCTTGAGCTCAGTGTGGGGCAGGGCATGCTGAGAGAGGAAAGGGCATGGAGAGAAGCTGGAGCCGGGACTGAAAAGATCCATTTGCCAAATGCGATGGCTGGACTTGCAGATGGGAAAACAAGTTTAGTTGGTAGCAAGGTTTCATTTGGTAAATTAGAGAAGAGTGAAAGCAAAGCAAAGCCTTGATGGACTACACAGAGGAAAGTGAGCAGAGACCTCAGCCCTATTTTTCCCTCTGTCATTGCTCTTCCCAAGAGTTCCCAGCATCCAAGCTCTGATTAGTATCTTCATCCCCAGGCACAATGGACCAGTGCACAAGTCTTAACAACCTTTTACAGGTTACCTTTTGGGCAGACTCTTGGTTTATCCAGAAGTCCTAGTCATGGTCTGCAGAGTCCTCTAGTTTATTTTTATTTTGTATCATTATGTATTTATTAGAATGGCTGATATTCAGAACAGTGATAACACCAAATGCTGGTGGGGCTATGGAGCAACAAGAAACTCTCATTCATTGCTGATAGGGATCCAAAATGGTACAGCCACTTTGGAAGACAGTCTGGAGGCCTCTTACAAAACTAAACATACTCTTTCATTTATTTTTTTTTGAATTAATTTTTATTGGATAGTTGCTTTAAATCTGTGTTAGTTTCTCATGTCCAGCAAAGTGACTCATATATCTTTTTTGGATATCTTTCTCATTAACATCACCACAGAGCACTGACCAGAGTTCCTTGAACTACATAGTAGGTCTTCATTAGTTACCTATTTTGTGGTTGCTGTTGCTGTGTCACTAAGTCATGCCTGACTCTTTGCAAAGCTGTGAGCTCCAGTACTACAGTCCCCTCTGTCTTCCACTAGCTCCCAGAGTTTGCTCAAATTCGTGTTCATTGAGTCAGTGATACTATCTAACCATCTCATCCTCTGCTGCTCCTTTCTCCTTTTGCCTCCAATCTTTCCCAACATTAGGATCTTTTCCAGTGAGTCAGCTCTTTGCATCAGGTAGCCAAACTATTGGAGCTTTAGCATCAGTCCTTGCAATGAATATTCATGGTTAATTTCCTTTAGGATTGACTAGTTTGATCTCCTTTCAGTCCAAGGGATTCTCAAGAGTCTTCTCCAGCACCACAGTTCAAAAGCATCAGTTCTTCAATGCTCAGCCTGTTTTTGTGGTCCATGAACTCTCACATCCATACATGACTACTGAAAAAACCATAGCTTTGACTAGACAGGCCTTTGTCAGCAGTGGTGTCTCTGCTTTCTAATATGCTCTCTAGGTTGGTCATAGGTTTCCTTTCAAGGAGGAAGTGTCTTTTAATTTGATGGCTTCAGTCACCACCTACAGTGATTTTGAAGCCCAAGAAAATAAAATCTGTCACTGTTTCCACTTTCTCCCCTTCTATTCGCCGTGAAGTGATGGGACTGGATGCCATGGTCTTCATTTTTGAATGTTGACTTTCAAGCCAGCTCTTTCACTCTCCTCTTTCAGTCTCATCAAGAGGCTCTTTAGTTCCCCTTCACTTTCTGCCATTAGAGGGGTATCATCTGCACAAGTGAAGTTGTTCTTATTTCTCTCAACAGTTTTGATTCCAGCTTGTGATTCAACCAGCCTAGCATTTCACATGATATACTCCACATATAAATTAAATAACCAAGGTTACAGTATATAGCCTTGTTGTATTACTTTCCCAATTTAGAACTAGATATTTCATGTAAGGTTCTAATTGTTGCTTCTTGACCTGCATTGCTTCTTGACTCTGCTACACATGGACATCACCAGATGGTCAGTACCAAAATCAGATTGATCATATTCTTTGCAGCCAAAGATAGAGAAGCTCTATACAGTTAGTAAAACAAGACCAGGAGCTGACTGTGGCTCAGATCATGAACTCTTTATTGCCAAATTCATACTTAAATTGAAGAAAGTAAGGAAAACCACTAGACCGTTCAGGTATGACCTAAATCAAATCCCTTATGATTATACAGTGGAAGTGACAAATAGGTTCAAGGGATTAGTTCTGATAGATAGAGTATCTGAAGAACTATGGATGGAGGTTTGAGACATTGTACAGGAGGCAGTTATCAAGACCATCCCCAAGAAAAAGAAATGCAAAAAGGCAAAATGGCTATCTGAGGAGGACTTACAAATAGCTGTGAAAAGAAGAGAAGTGAAAAGCAAAAGAGAAAAGTAAAGATATACCTATCTGAATGCAGAGTTCCAAAGAATAGCAAAGAGAGGTAAGAAAGCCTTCCTCAGTGATCAATGCAAAGAAATAGAGGAAAACAATAGAATGGGGAAGACTAGAGATCTCTTCAAAAAAATTAGAGATGCCAAGGGAACATTTCATGCAAAGATGAGCTCGATAAAGGACAGAAATGGTATGGACTAACAGATGCAGAAGATATTAATAGGTGGCAAGAATACAGAGAAGAACTATACAAAAAAGATCTTCAAGACCCAGAATTCGAAGTCAAGTGGGCCTTAGGAAGCATCAGTACAAAAAGAGCCGGTGGAAGTGATGGAATTCCATCTAGTTATTCCAAATCCTAAAAGATGATGCTGTGAAAGTGCTGCACTTAATATGCCAGCAAACTTGGAAGACTCAGCAGTGGCCACAGGACTGGAAAAGGTCAGTTTTCATTCCAATCCCAAAGAAAGGCAATGCTAAAGAGTGTCAGACTACCACACAGTTGCACTCATCTCACATGCTAGAAAAGTAATGCTCAAAATTCTCCAAGCTAGGCTGCAACTGTATGTGAACCGTGAACTTCCAGATGTTCAAGCTGGATTTAGAAAAGGCAGAGGAACCACAGACCAAATTAGCAAAATCTGTTGGATCACTGAAAAAGCAAGAGAGTCTTAGAGAAACATCTACTTCTGCTTTATTGATTATGCCAAAGCCTTTGACTGTGTGGATCACAATAAACTATGGAAAATTCTTTAAGAGATGGGAATACCAGACCACCTGACCTGCCTTCTGAGAAATCTGTATGTAGGTCAGGAAGCAACATTTAGAATGGGACATGGAACAAATTGGTTCCAAATAGGAAAAGGAGTATGTCAAGGGTGTATATTGTCACCTTGCTTATTTAACTTATATGCAGAGTACATCATGAGAATTGCTGGACTGGATGAAGCACAAGCTGGAATCAAGATTGCTGGGAGAAATATCAATAACCTCAGATATGCAGATGACACCACCCTCATGGCAGAGAGCAAAGAACTAAAGAGCCTCTTGATGAAAGTGAAAGAGGAGAGTGAAAAAGCTGACTTAAAACTCAACATTCAAAAAATGAAGATCATGTCATTCAGTCCCATCAGTTCAGTTCATTTGCTTTTGTGACCCCATGAATCGCAGTACACCAGGCCTCCCTGTCCATCACCAACTCCTCAATGCAAAGAAATAGAGGAAAACAATAGAATGGGGAAGACTAGAGATCTCTTCAAAAAAATTAGAGATGCCAAGGGAACATTTCATGCAAAGATGAGCTCGATAAAGGACAGAAATGGTATGGACTAACAGATGCAGAAGATATTAATAGGTGGCAAGAATACAGAGAAGAACTATACAAAAAAGATCTTCAAGACCCAGAATTCGAAGTCAAGTGGGCCTTAGGAAGCATCAGTACAAAAAGAGCCGGTGGAAGTGATGGAATTCCATCTAGTTATTCCAAATCCTAAAAGATGATGCTGTGAAAGTGCTGCACTTAATATGCCAGCAAACTTGGAAGACTCAGCAGTGGCCACAGGACTGGAAAAGGTCAGTTTTCATTCCAATCCCAAAGAAAGGCAATGCTAAAGAGTGTCAGACTACCACACAGTTGCACTCATCTCACATGCTAGAAAAGTAATGCTCAAAATTCTCCAAGCTAGGCTGCAACTGTATGTGAACCGTGAACTTCCAGATGTTCAAGCTGGATTTAGAAAAGGCAGAGGAACCACAGACCAAATTAGCAAAATCTGTTGGATCACTGAAAAAGCAAGAGAGTCTTAGAGAAACATCTACTTCTGCTTTATTGATTATGCCAAAGCCTTTGACTGTGTGGATCACAATAAACTATGGAAAATTCTTTAAGAGATGGGAATACCAGACCACCTGACCTGCCTTCTGAGAAATCTGTATGTAGGTCAGGAAGCAACATTTAGAATGGGACATGGAACAAATTGGTTCCAAATAGGAAAAGGAGTATGTCAAGGGTGTATATTGTCACCTTGCTTATTTAACTTATATGCAGAGTACATCATGAGAATTGCTGGACTGGATGAAGCACAAGCTGGAATCAAGATTGCTGGGAGAAATATCAATAACCTCAGATATGCAGATGACACCACCCTCATGGCAGAGAGCAAAGAACTAAAGAGCCTCTTGATGAAAGTGAAAGAGGAAAGTGAAACAGTTAGCTAAAAGCTCAACATTCAAAAAACTAACATCATGGCATCTGCAGCCATGAAATTAAAAGACACTTAGTCCTTGGAAGAAAAGTTATGACCAAACTAAACAAAACTAAACCAAACTAAGCACTAACTTATTAAAAAGCAGAGACATAACTTTGTCAGCAAAGGTCTGTCTAGTCAAAGCTATAGTTTTTCTAGTAGTCTTGCTGGATTTGAGAGTTGGACTATAAAGAAAGTTGATCACCAAAGAATTGATGCTTTTGAACTGTGATGTTGGAGAAGACTCTTGAGAGTCCCTTGTACAGCAAGGAGATCCAACCCATCCATCATAAAGGAAATCAGTCCTGAATATTCATTGGAAGGACTGATACTGAAGTTGAAACTTCAATACTTTGGCCACCTCATGTGAAGAATCGACTTATTTGAAAAGACTCTGATGCTGGCAAAGCTTGAAGGTAAGGGGAAAAGGAGATGACTGAGGATGAGATGGTTAGATGGCATTACCGACTCAAAGGACATGAGTTTGAGTAAACTCTAGGAGTTGGTGATGAACAGGGAGGCCTGGCCTGCTGCAGTCCATGAGGTCGCAAAGAGCTGGACTTGGCTGAGTGACTGAACTGAACTGAACTGAACTGACCTACATATAGGTTACTCAGGTAAAGTGGTCTGGTACTCCCATCTCTTTAAGAATTTTCCAGTTTGTTTGATCCACTCAAACCTTTAGGTTTTAGCATATTCTCTGAAGCAGAGGTAGATGCTTTTCTGAAATTCTCTTGTTTTCTCTATGATACAACTAATGTTGGCAATTTGATCTCTGGTTTCTGCCGGGGTCCACCTCCGGTGGATCCAGGGTGATTTGAAGGTGGGGACGGAGTAGGCATCCTGGAAAAAAAACATAATTAATTACAGATTTAGAGAGAGATTAGAAGCGGATAGTGTAGTAGGAAAATTAGTGGAGAAAAAAAGGCTGAATAACTGGTTTAAGTGGAATACTAATCACCACCTACATAGGCCACAGGTGTCTTTCTGTTCTCCCGAAGGAGAGGGGGCACTGAGGCCTCCCAGGTCCGATCTTAGAAGCCCAGGCAGAGTTAGTAGGCTTGGTGCGTACCCCCATAAGGTGAAGGTGAAGGTGAAGGTGAAGTCGCTCAGTTGTGTCCGACTCTTTGTGACCCCGTGGACTGTAACCTACTAGGCTTCTCCATCCATGGGATTCTCCAGGCAAGAATACTGGAGTGGATTGCCATTTCCTTCTCCAGGGCATCTTCCCGACCCAGGGATCGAACCCGGGTCTCCCGCATTGGAGCCAGATGCTTTAACCTCTGAGCCACCCCATACCAGATGGGAATTCAGCCAGGAAAACAGGGAGCAAGAAAGAAACGACACGGGGGAATCAGTCTTTCCAGAAACTGATCCCATTTCTTTATTTTTCAGGTTTGTTTATATACCTTTTGTTATACATAGGGATAAATACAGAGTCACACGGGGGTCAGCAGACCTGACCCTTGTCACAATCAGGTGCTTCATATAAAATTATACAAAGGTCTTATGGGTTTTTACATCATCTTCTGGCCATGAGGTCTGCTGACATTTTATGGCCCTTTCTGATACTGGTCAGTTAACCAGAAAACTTATTTTTCCAGGGATGATTTTTTTCTTAAATCAGGCACCACCCTCCAAATAAAGTTGCATTCCTATAGGGTGAGGGTGTAGTGAGTTACAATCAAGAAAGGAATTTACTTAACCCAAGGTTAATATGATTAATCTTAAAGGTTAATACTTATTTTTCCTATATGCTTAAAGGTTAATACTTATTTCTCCTATATGCTAGTTATATTCATTGTAAGGGCAGGGAATATAGAGATTTAGCAGCAAACATCAGCCCAACAAATGAAAATCCTTTCACCAATGTTCCCCTTAAGATCTATTTAATCTTAAGATAGTGATAAAGTTACATTTTTACATAGCAAGGACACAGTGATTTATAACAAAGTATAGCGGTCTATAACAAAAGAGAAAATTCATTAACTCAAAAAGTCTAGTATTGCTAACATCAAAACTATATTTCCTTTTCTATATTCCAAATACATTGATTAATATATTCTCAGGTGCCTAAGGATATGGAGGCCTGGTGGCAATGAAATGAGAAAAGCCCTATACCAATACTCCAAATTCTGTGCTGTTTATGGTTGAGAGATTGTCACACAAGCTAGTCTGTCAGCAGAGAGATTTGACCTGAGAGACCCTTGTCACACCCAGGGCAGGGAATTAGCAGTAATTATTGACAGGACAAATGAAAACACCCTTCACCAATATAATTCCTAATCAACCCACTAATACTATACTAACAATCTTCTAACTTCTCAAAAGAGTCTGTATTTAGAAAGTTTTAAAGCATCTCATGCCTCTCACAGCTGGGGAGTTGTAAACAATTACATGCAGCCAGACGAACCCGATCAGGCAGGCCAGAGAAACTTCAGAGTTCGTAAGTTGAAACCCTCTTGTCATGCCCAGGAATTTTTATTGATTTGGAGCTGCAAGTTAACTCCTTCTCCGAGAGAAATAGTTATGGGGGAGAGCTCCCCGTAAAGTACTCTGGTTTTGGGGGTAGATGCTCGGGAACAGGGGGTTTCCTGAGGCTCGATCATGCCTTTGCATATGCCAAGCTTCTTTCCTCATGACCTTTGCCATGGGCGGAGTTCCTCACGCTGGCCCCCAGCAGGTTTCTCTACCTTTTCTTAACCCAGCTTGTACATGTGAGAGTTTTTGGTTTACATACCGCTGAAGCCTAGCTTGGAGGACTTTGAGCATAACCTTGTTAGCATGTTAAATGCGTGCAATTGTGTGGTAGTTTGACATTCTTTGGCATTGCCCTTCTTTGTGATTGGAATGAAAACTGACCTTTTCCAGCCCTATGGCCACTGCTGAGTTTTCCAAATTTTCTGGCCTGTTGAATGCAGTACTTTCAGAGCATTATCTTTTAAGATTTGAAATCGCCGAGCTGGAATTCCATCACCTCCACTAGCTTTGTTCATAGTGATGCTTCGCAATGCTCACTTGACTTCACACTACAAGATGTCTGGCTTTAGGTGAGTGATCACATCATCATGGTTTTCTGGGCCATTAAGAACTTTTTTTGGATTCTTCCATGGATTCTTGGGCTTCCCTAGTAGCTCAGCTGGTAAAGAATCTGCCTGCAATGCAGGATACTCCAGTATGACTCCTGGGTCAGGAAGATCCACTGGAGAAGGGATAGGCTACTCACTACAGTATTCTTGGAGTTTCCTAGTGGCTCAGCTGATAAATAATCTGCCTGCAATGTGGGAGACCTAGGTTCCATCCCTGGGTTGGGAAGATTCCCTGAAGAAGGGATAGGATACCCACTCCAGTATTTTGGCCTGGTGAATTCCATGGACTATATAGTCCATGGATAGCAAAGAGTCGGACATGAATCAACAACTTTCACTCAGTCACTCCATGGATTCTTGCCACCTCTAATCCCTTCTGCTTCTGTTAGGTCCTTACCATTTCTGTCTTCTGTTGTACACATCCTTGCATGAAATGTGCCCTTGATATCTCCAGTTTTCTTGAAGCAATCTCTAGTTTTCCCATTCTATTGTTTTCCTCTATTTCTTTTCTATTTTATACATAATATGAATAGTGAGTATATGTCAATCTCAATCTCCCAATTTATCCTTCTCCCTTTGGTGTCTATACATTCATTCTCTATATCTGTGTCTCCATTTCTCTGTTGCAAATAAGATCATCTGTATCATTTTTGTAGATTCCACATATACGTGTTAATATATGATACTTGATTTTCTCTTTCGGACTCAATTTTGTATGATGGTGAAGTTCCTGGTTCATTGATCTTGTATTCTCCTTGGTAACAGCTTTCCTCTGCTAACAGAGATGATTGCCTCTCTCTCAGCAATTCATAGTTTGGAAGAGTGTTTCCTGACTGTTGGATACTTGTCCATGAAGTCCAGCTCCATTTGGGGACCACAAAATGAGATGTGCATTTAAAAAAAAAAATGGAGGATTAAACTTAGAATGGCCATGTTGGCAAGGAGCTCTGTTTAAGTCAGATGACTGTCATTTCTCTTTCTTTGGTATCCTAGGCTATCTCTAGGCGAAACTCTGAGTTCTCTATTTAGGCTTAAATGTATCCGGTCACAGACTCTGCAGTTTTTCACTCATGATGTTATATAATGCTTTGTCTCTTTTCTCTTAGTAAGTGAATAGAAGCCATGTTGAGAGGGACCATCACATCAGATGACTAATAAGCCTAGCTCCTAGGAAAGAAAAATGTAACAGTTAAGCCCATGTACTCTCATGCCAGACTGCCAATTTAAATGTGGTTGGAAAGTTCATCCATTCACTTATCCAGCTCTAACTGTAATTTTATTCTTTCCTCTTGGTTATCACAGTTGTGCCAAGGATTGCCACTGTAGTTTAGAAAAAGACCAGAGAAAATTAACCATGGTAGCTATTCTTTTGGAGAAGGCAACGACATCCCACTCCAGTACTCTTGCCTGGAAACTCCCATGGACGGAGGAGTCTGGTAGGCTGCAGTCCATGGGGTGCTGAGTTGGACACGACTAAGTGACTTCACTATCACTTTTCACTTTCATGCATTGGAGAAGGAAATGGCAACCCACTCCAGTGTTTTTACCTGGAGAATCCCAGGGATGGCAGAGCCCAGTGGACTGCCGTCTATGGGGTTGCACAGAGTCAAAGCGACTGAAGTGACTTAGCAGCAGCAGCAGCTATTCTTTGTTCTGCTGTTCATGACAAATCACATGATTCGAAACATTTTTGAGAACACTGGTTTTCAGAGCTCAAGACTGTGATCAGATATCTAACATCTTGACCTGGGAAACAGGGTTAGTGTGAGGTGAGAGATAGCTGTGTGGCCTTCTCTCAAAACTGTGAACTGAATCAAATGTACTTTTGGTGGGAGAAAGATGTCACTGGACATCTTTGAAAGATGTCATAATGACTGGAGCAGATGTCATTTGAAAATGACTGTCTGTGCAACAGTATGCTGCATTCCAGAGAGAGATTCTACATTCTTCCCTGGGATGATAATCCTGTTTTCTCTAATTGGGTTTTGGTTTGTATTCAGAGGAGGAAAGATGCAAAACTAGAATCTGGAGGGCTTTAAGAGTGAAAAGTAAACTAAGTGTATTAAAAACTTATGATGTGATCTCCTGTGAAGAAGAACCCCAGATAATTTCTGTAGATACTTGCCTTTCAAGGAAGTGGAATATAACTTCCTGTTCTTAAAGTCTGACTTGCACGTGGTGACTTTGGTCCAGAGTACAGCGTGAAGAGGGGGAAAGAGAGTAGGCTTGTGGCAGAGAAGCTGACAAACACTACTTCAGCTGGGGGATCAAGGCCAACATCAACAGTCATAAATCACGCTGATAGCAGATACCCTGGACATGATATGATGGAAATGACACTACCTCTGCAATCTTCCCCTGCAAACCCCATCACTCCAGAGTAATCATGAAGAAAATATCTGACAAGTTCCAGTACAGAGACATCTCACAAAACAGCTGACTGCTACTCCTCAAAAGTGTCAAGATCTTCAAAAACAAGGAAAGCCTGAAAAACTATCACAGATAGAGGAGTTTAAAAAGACATGACAACTAAGTGTAATGTAGAATCCTGGATGGGATCTTGGAATGAAAAAAAAAAAAAGGTAATTGGGTGAAAACGAAAGAAATCTGAATAAACTATGGACTATGGTTAACTAAAAAAAAGTTATGGTACACCAGTCATTTTCTTATGTCTCAATTTATTTCTCACAGTGAAACCACATCTACTTTGAAAGATAAAACATGTAGCTGGAGGCTCTGTATCCTAAACCTAAGGTTTGAGAGGTGAAGTGACACCCAAACACATCTCGTGAGTAACTGAGCCTTAGACTATATGACAACACAGAACAGATCTGCAATCCTGCAATGACTTCTGTGTCAGTTTTCTTCCTTCTTTTTCTTCTTTTTAGCATATTTATTTACTTGGCTGTGCTGAGTCTTAGTTGTGGCACATGGGATCTTCAGCCTTCATTGTGGCCTGTGGCATCTTAAGTTGCTGCATGCAAATTCTTAATTGTAGTGTGTGGGATCTAATTTTCTAATCAGGGATCAGACTCTGGCTCCATGTGTTGGAAGTATGCAGTCTTAACTACTGGACCACCAGGGAAGTCCCTCTATATCAATTTTCACTTGTGACTGTAAAAAATTATCATAACTGTAGCTGCTTAAAACAACACCTAGTTATATCATTGTTCTGTATATAACTAGTCTGGGTATTGTGTATTTCCATTAGTCAGAGTCTCACAAGGCTGAGATCTAGATACAAGCAGAAGTGCTTTCTTTTCTAGAGCCTATGAGGATGAATCTGCTTCTAACATCATTCAGATTGTCTAAAAATTCAGTTCCTTGTGGTCATAGGACTGAGGTCTGGATTTGCTTGCTGGTTGTAGGCAGGAAGCCTCTCTGGACTCAAGGACTCCTTCCTTCCCCATCACATTGCTCCCTCCATCATAAAACCAGCAACAGCACACGTTGAGTCTTTCTTATGCTTCGGGTCTCTTTGATTTCCCCCCTTTGCCTTCAGCCAAGAGAAAACTCTGATTTTAAGGGCTCTTGTGACTACACTGGGACTTTCCTCTTGGCTCAGTGGTAAAGTCAGGAAGATCCCCTTGAAAGGAAATGGCAACCCACTCCAGTATTTTTGCCTAGAAAATTCCATGGACAAAGGAACCTGGCAGTCTATAGTCCACGGGGCTAGCCAAGAGTCGGCCATGACTGAGCACATCAGTACAGTGGTAAAGAATCGGCTTGTCATGTAGGAGATATGAGTTCCATTCCTAGGTCAATAAGCTCCCTTGGAGAAGGAAATGGCAGCCTGCTCCAGTATCCTTGCCTGGAAAATTGCCCATTGGATAATACATAGATAATTTGCTGGATATGAGAGAGCAAATTATCAGGTCTATCCTAATTTTTTTCTACTGAAACAAAGCATCTTCTTTTAAGTATAAGACAATTGCAGGGTAACCACTTGGGGCAAATAATTTGTAGGCAGTATGTTACATTCAGATCCTATTTCTAGATTTCGTGAAAGTGATCATCATTATTTCTTTTTTCTTAGATGAATCAGTTCAGTTCAGTTCACTCACTCAGTCATGTCTGACTCTTTGCGACCCCATGAATCACAGCACGCCAGGCCTCCCTGTCCATCACCATCTCCCGGAGTTCACTCAGACTCATGCTCATTGAGTCCATGATGCTATTCAGCCATCTCATCCTCAGTCGTCCCCTTTTCCTCCTGCCCCCAATCCTTCCCAGCATCAGAGTCTTTTCCAATGAGACAACTCTTCGCATGAGGTGGTCAAAGTACTGAAGTTTCAGCCTTAGCATCATTCCTTCCAAAGAAATCCCAGGGCTGATCTCCTTCAGAATGGACTGGTTGGATCTCCTTGCAGTCCAAGGGACTCTCAAGAGTCTTCTCCAACACCACACTTCAAAAGCATCAATTCTTCGGCACTCAGCCTTCTTCTTTAGACTTTCCAAACTTAGAATGTATTCTCCAATCCTTGCATATTTTTAGGTAGTGATATTCTCTTTGCCCCACCCAAAGCGTATAATTTCTCTCCTAATTGTCAAATATGATGATCTACCATCAAATATGACTTCCTTGCTCTCTGCTCCCTCCCCACTGGACTGAAAGTGCCATGGGTGCAGGGCCCACACCTGTTATGCACCTGGAGCCTGGCGCGGTGAACATAGGAGGCAGTCATCATTGCAGAGAAAATGAATGAATGACTGTGAATGGGCAGCATGTTAGAGCCACGGAACTGGTTTTTTTGTTTTTTTGTTTTGAGAGACTTAAGGCAAAGTCCTTGCTTAAGATCACCTCTCTCTTCTTTATCCATTCCTCTCTTGATGGACATATAGGTTGCTTCCATGATGTGGCTATTATAAATACTTCTGCAATGAAAGCTGGAATCCAGGTATGTTTCTGAATCATGGTTTTCCTAGGTATATGCCTAGGAGTAGGATTGCTGCATCATATGGTAGTTCTAATTTTAGGTTTTTAAGGAACCTCCATACTGTTCCCCATAATGGCTATATGAATTTATATTCCCACCAGCATGTAGGAGGGTTACCTTTCTCCATCTCCTCTCTAGCATTTACTGTTTGTAAATTTTTTGATGATGACCATTCTTACAGTGAGGTGACACCTCACTGTAGTTTTGATTTGAATTTCTGTAATAATTAGTGATGTTGAGCATTGTTTACTGTGCTTTTTGATCATTTGTATTTTTCTTTCTTTAGAGATATGTACATGTAGATCTTTCACCCATTTTTCGATTGGGTTATTTGTTTGTTTATTTGATGTTGAGCTGCATGAGCTGTCTGTACGTATATACAATGGATAAAAAATGACAAAATAATGTCATTTGCAGCAAAATAGATGAACCTAAAGACTGTCATAATGAATGAAGTTAGATACAGAAAGTGAAATATCATATGATATTGCTTATATGTGGAATCTAGGAAAAAGGGTACCAATGAATTTATTTATAAGACAGTAGTAGAGTCACAGATGTAGAAAATAAACTTATCGTCCCCATGGGATAAGGGTTAGGAGGGATAAACTGGGAGATTGAGATTAACATGCATGCCCTACTATGCGTAGAATGGACAACTGATAAGCTGCTGCATCGCACAGGGAACTCCACCTAATACTAAACACTCCGCAATGATTTATGCAAATGTGTAACAGATGGACTTTGCTGTACACCCGAAACTAAGACAACATTGTAAATCAAATATATTCTAATAAAAATAATAAAAAAGCACCTCCTTTCTGTTTCTTCCCAAGGAGGCACATTTGATCCTTAGTTTCTAGGGGCTCTACTGGGCCACTTTTTCAGGGGCCATGCCACTGTTCATCCAAGCTTACAGCCTGCCTGTGGAGCTCCTTTCGAGCCCAGGCTCTCTTTTCCTTCCGTGTGGTAAACGTTGCACACTGTCACAGCGATAATGTCCTGTGCCAACTCTCCAGCATCCTCTTCTCTGGGGTTTCTTCCTTTTATGTGACAGGGCTGCAGGCGTGCTAAGTTGCTTCAGTCATGTCTGACTGTCTGCAGATCCATGGGCTGCAGCCTGCCAGGCTCCTCTGTCCATGGACTTTTCCAGGCAAGAATAGTACAGTGGGTTGCCATTTCCTCCTCCAGTAACAGGGCTGAGGGTGATAAAATTCAGGTTTTAGTTTAAGGGGAGAGAAGGAGCATTTATTTATTTATTTGTCTATTTATTATGGAAGTATAGTTGATTTACAATATAATATTAGTTTCAGGTGTGCAACAGTGATTCAACTATTTTTTCAGATGATACTCCATTTAAAGTTATTGTAAAGTAGGGCCTGTATTCCCTGTGCTGTACAATATATCCTTGTTGCTTATGTATTCTTGATCTAATAGTTTGTACCTCTTACTTCCCTACCCCTATATTGCCCCTCGTCCTTTATCTCTCCCCACTGGCAATAACTATTCTATGTATCTGTGAATCTGTTTCTATATTTTTATATTCATTCATTTCATTTTTAAGATTCAAATGTAAGTGGTAACATACAGTATTTGTCTTCCTCTGTCTGACTTATTTCACTATACATACCTTCCAGGTCCATTCATGTCGTTGCAAATGGCAAAGTGTCTTTCATTTTTTAAAATTTGTTTGTTTAAATTTTTAATATCAGCACGTTTTAGAACACAACAGTACAATTATTTATTTTAACTCTACATAATTAGTTTACCAACATATATTATTAATTTCTATGATTTTCATTTATCTTGTATCATTCGCTTTTAGTTCATTTTGTAAAATTTCTTTTTTTATTGAAGGACAATTGCTTTACACAATTTGGTTGCTTTCTGTCAAACCTCAACATGAATCAGCCATAGGTATACATATATCGTCTCCTTTGTGAACTTCCCTCCCATCTCCCTTCCCATCCCCCTTCCCATCCCACCCCTCTAGGTTGATACAGAGCCCCTGTTTGAGTTTTCTGAGCCATACAGCAAATTCCTGCTGGCTATCTATTTTACACACGTAATGTAAGTTTGGAGCTTCCCTTATGGCTCAGCTGGTAAAGAATCCACCTGTAATTCAGGAGACCTAGGTTCAATCTCTGGGCCGGGAAGATCCCCCGGAGAAGGGAAAGGCCACCCACTCCAGTAATATGGCCTGGAGAATTCCATAGACTGTATACTCCATGGGGCCACACACAGCCGGGCAGCTGTGGGATTTTCCCCTACTTACTTACAATATAAGTTTTCATGTTATTCTTTCCATACATCTCAGCCTCTCCTCCCCTCTCGCCATGTCCATAAGTAACTGTTCTGAGAGTCCTTTCCCTTGCTGGGAGTCACAGTCAACCTCACCTCCCTAGGATGCCCTCCAATACTGTGCTGATCTCTGGACCTGCTGTGGGCCGGCTCATAGTCAAATCTGGTCCTATTCCTGTGTGTTCTTACCTCCATACACTTAAAAGTAATTATATATATGTTCCTATTCCCTTTTTCTTAATTGTTTGGAGTTGATTTTGTAGATCTTTTTTCTTCTGTTGTGTTTCTTGACTATGTAAGTCCCTTTAACATTCATTGTAAAGCTGGTTTGAAAGTGAAAGTGAAGTCGCTCAGTCGTGTCCGACTCTTTGCGACCCCATGGACTGTAGCCCACCAGGCTCCTCCGTCCATGGGATTCTCCAGGCAAGAACACTGAAGTGGGTCACCATTTCCCTCTCCAGGGGAATCCTCCCAACCCAGGGATCTAACCCAGGTCTCCCACATTGCAGGCAGACGCCTTAACCTCTGAGCCACCAGGGAAGCCCCAAAGCTGGTTTAGTGGTACTGAATTCTCTTAACTTTTGCTTGTCTGAAAAGCTTTTTATTTATCAATTATGAATGAGATCTTGCCGGGTACAATAATCTTGGATGTAGATTTTTCCCTTTCAGTACTTTAAATATACCCTGTCATTTCCTTCTGGCCTGCAGAGTTTCTGCTGAAAGATTAGCTGTTAAGCATATGAGGTTTCCTTTGTACATTGCTTGTTGCTTCTCCCTTGCTGCTTTTGATGTTCTTTCTTTGTGTTTAGTCTTTGTTAGTTTGATTAGTATGTGTCTTGGCATGTTTCTCCTTGGGTTTATCTTGTTTGGGACACTTTGTGCCTCTTAAACTTGATTAACTATTTCCTTTTCCATGTTGGAGAAATTTTCAAATATAATCTCTTCAAAAATTTTCTCATACCCTTTCTTTTTCTTTTCTTCTTCTGAGACCCCTATAATTTGAATGTTGGTGTGTTTGATATTGTTCCAGAGGTTTCTGAGACTATCCTCAGTTCTTTTCATCATTTTTACTTTATTCTGCTCTTCAGAAGTTATTTCCACCATTTTATCTTTTAGCTCATGGATTCATTCCTCTGCTTCAGATATTCTGCTATTGATTCCTTCTAGAGTATTTTTAATTTCAGTAATTGTGTTGTTTGTGTCTGTATGTTTATTCTTTAATTCTTCTAGGTTTTTGTTAATTGATTCTTGTATTTTCTCCATTTTTTTCAAGGTTTTTGATCATCTTTATTATCATTATTCTGAATTCTTTTTCACATAGTTTAGCTGTTTCCTCTTCATTTATTTGGACTTCTGGGTTTCTAGTTTATTCCTTCATTTTTGTAGTATTTCTCTGCCTTTTAATTTTTTAAAAAACTTATTTTACTTGAAGTCTCCTTTTCCTGGGCTTCAAGGTTGAATTCTTTCTTCCTTTTGGTTTTTTCCTTTTTAAGGTTGGTCCAGTGGTTTATGTGAGCTTTGTATAGGGTGAAATTTGTGCTGAGTTTTTGTTTCTTTTTTTGTTTGTTTTTCCTCTGATGGGCAAGGCTGAGTGAGGTGGTAATGCTATCTGCTGATGATTGCGTTTGTATTTTTGTTTTCTCTGTTGTTTAGATGAAGTGTCTTGCACTGGGTGCTGCATTTTTATGGCTGAGTTATATTCCATTGCATGTGTGCATGCTAAGTCGCTCCAGTCATGTCTGGACTCTTGCGACCCCTTGGACTATAGCCCGCCAGGCTCTTCTGTCCATGGGATTTTCAAGGCAAGAGTACTGGAATGGGTTGCTATGCCCTCTTTGTCTGTGTGTATGTGTGTGTGTGTGTATACACACACTACCGAAGTCTTTTTTTTTTTTTTTAAAGCACATCTTTATCCATCTGTCTTTGATGGACATTCAGGTTGCTTCCATATCTTGGCTATTATAAACAATGCTGCTATGAATAGGAGGGTTACATGTATCTTTTCAAATTAGTGTTTTCATTTTTCTTGGGTGTATATCCACCAATAGAATGGTGGGATCATATGGTAGTTCTATTTTTAGGTTTTTTAGGACCCTCCTGTTTTCCATAGTGGCTATACCAATTTACACTCCTACTAACATCCTACTCAGAGGTGAAAAACTGATGAGCTTTTAAAGGAGTGTAGGGTTAGTGCGCAGACTCCAGGGTCTGCTCGCAACTCTGCCTGTACTGTGTGAGCTTGGTAACGCTAGGCATCCTGTCTGCTCCATTCTCATGTCAGGGGTTGGTAATGGTAGTAAATGTTTCCCATGAGCAAAAATGAGATCATGCCTATAAAGCCTTCTACACAGTGCTTGGCATCTAGAAAGCACATCTCCTTTATAGCCACTTGGCTCACACCTTCACCTACTCCATCCATTTGCTTAGATCTCATCCTCTCAGCCCGGCCTCTCTGAGCATCCTGCTTCTTATCTCAACCTGCTCCCCACTACAATCCAACTGACACTTCAATCCACTTACCGTGCCCTCATTTTTCTTTATTTTAGGGCCTTTATCTAAATACTCCCATGCATTATATTTGTTTTTTAATATCAGTTGCATTTTGGAGTGGGGGCTGAGATGGGAAGAGGGCTACCCTTCATGAGGATTTTGTTTTTCCCTTTCAGAGATTAAAAAAAAAATACCCTCTAAGCTAAATACACCCCTATAGCATCATAGTTGAATCCTCTACTGAGCCTTAATTTAAACTTCAAATCGCCCCCATATGGTAAACAAATGCCAGATAAATATCTGGTGACTTTGCAATGCCTTTCATGTGTTCTACAAGTTAACTCCTTGGATCCCAACTGTGGTCATCACTGAGTGCAGACTGTACTCACATTATATATTTATACCTGTAAATGAGTAGTCTCGTGTTCCGTTTGGATTAAAGGTGTTAGCAAGGAGACTTCCTGGCGGTCTTGTGGTTAAGACTTTGCCTTCCAATGCAAGGAGTGAGGGTTCAGTCCATGGTCAGGGAGCTACCAACCCACATGCCTGGTGGCAAAAAACCCAAAGCATGAAACAGAAACAGTATTGTAACAAATTCAGTGTTGTACTGTTGCTTAGTCACTAAGTCATGTCCAACTCTTTTGTGACTCCATGAACTATACCCACCAGGCTCCTCTGTCCATGGGATTTCCCAGGCAAGAATACTGGCTGGAATGGGTGTCATTTCTTTCTTCAAGGCATCTTCCTGACCAAGGGATTGAACTCAAGTCTTTGCATTGCAGGTGGATTCTTTATCCCTGAGCCACCAAGGAAGCCTGTAACATATTTAATAAGGACTTAAAAAGTGTGCACGTGTGTGTGTGTAAGCTGCTCAGTCATGTCCGTCTTTTTGCAGCTCCATGGACTATAGCCCGCCAGGCTCCTCTGTCCATGGAACTCTCCAGGCAAGAATCCTGGAGTGTGTCACCGTTCCCTTCTCCAGGGGATCTTCCCAACCCAGGGATCAAACCCAGGTCTCCAGCGTTACAGGCAGATGCTTTATCATCTGAGCCATCAGGAAAGACCCACCAAAAAGAGAAAACAGGTTTTAGCAGCTACTTGCTTTGGTCTGCGCTTGTCAACTCGGGAGGACTGTTGGGACTACAGAGAGTCTAAGAGGCAGATTTTTTGTTGACTAGTTCTTCAGTTTCTTCTAGGGTTGAAGCCCTCCTTACTTGGCAGTCTCCCTGCAACACTGGGAACTCCTTTCTTCTCTAATCCCTCTCACTGATAGTTAAAGCACAACTACTACCCCGTCCTCTCTCTGTCTCTTTCGTTTATCTCGTCCCCAACTCTCGCTCTCCTAATGCAACAGCATCTGTCACTCTATTTCACCCTTCCACTGTGCCATTTAACGTCCCTTCCCTCCAGTCCTGACACTCAGCTTTCCTCTCACATTACCCTGTTACTGGTAGCCTTTCTTGGATTAAATCTTATTTAATATACACACATATTATCAAAGCTTCTACTCAGGTTTAGTTTAAACTACAGATCACTCTCAAATGTGGCCATAGATACCAGACAAATATCTAGTAACTTCTTTTTCTTATCATCCTTTGGTGTTCCCCAGAACTTTAGGAACCAAGTCAGGGTTTGGTATATTTCCTGCAGTATCCAGTTCAATCTTAATACTTTCTCAAGTGACTTTTCTGCTTTGTAAAGCCTTTCCCAATCTTCCCAACAGGCTATGATCTCTGCCTTTGCTTTATTTCTTTATTTATAATTATTCCTCCTCTGACATTCTTACTGTCCATTTTTACCTCTCTCTTTTCTCATTTTATTCATCTCTAGTGTTTTAAATTGTAGGTTTTTATTATTATTCAGGCGTGGAGAGACCATCTGACATTAGAAAGGAAATAACATAAAGTTCTGAAGATAAGGGGCCATGCCACAGCCATGCACGGTTATGCAGAGAAGCATGGGGGTCAGCTGAGGGAGCGGGGGAAATGTCGGCAAGAAGTCCCATTGCGGCTCCCATGGGATGAAATGATTGAAGCAGAGGGAGCAAGTTAACACTGGCTGGTTTGAATACATTCATTGGGCTCTGGAGTGCTGAGGCCTTCCTGAGCTGCCTGGTTCCTGGCCCTGGGATGATTAGGGCAGGTAGACAGACGTGGGAGGTAGTCAGTGGGTAGAAACTCTGCATCAGTTGGTTTGCAGACAAAAGGAGCACTGGCAGAAGAGTCCTCTAATATCTCTGGGAAATGGCCAGCCTTGGGAGGCACAGTCTCTATAGAATCAGCAAGACTCCAGATGTCGAAGCCTCAGAAGATACAGGAAATAAACAAGCATGATTAATACATCTAGTCTCCTAGATTCTCTCCAGGTCTCTTAATTACTGGATTTCTATTTTCTTTCCCACTTAACTGTCTCCTTCCCATTCCCCACCCAGGTATCTGTTTTCCTACTGGAGAATTTAAATTTCTAGCAGTAGTCTAACCCTGTTAGTGCCCACGCTACCATCTTGACTTAAGATACGGAAGCATTGTATTAGATTGATTGTGCTTCATACTCACTTTGGATCCTGTTCTCTGGAATTTCCCTCACCACCAGCATTTTTCGCCTCTGTCTCCCTTGGTTTATGCCACTCACCAGGTTCTTCAGGCTTGTTTAGGCCCCTGACAATGGGAAATTCTTTCAATTGCCTTCTCTATTTTGAGCTCACAGATTCTCCACCACTTCCTGTCAACTTTCAGATGCTTTGATTGACCTGCACGATGTCTTAGCCACTCCCTTCCATCGTTTTCTTTCTTTTCTATTTTTAAAGATTGTTTATCTGGCTGTACTGGATCTTAGTTGTGGCACACAAGGTCTTTGATCTTTGCTGCAGCTTGGAGGATCTCAGTTGTGGCATGTGGGTTCTAGTTCCCTGTGTGTGTGGCAGTCACTCATCACATCCAAGTCTTTGTGACCCCATGGGCTGTAGCCCACCAGGCTCCTCTGTCCATGGGATTCTCCAGGCAAGAACACTGGAGTGGGTTGCCTTTCCCTTCTCCAGGGGATCTTCCTTATACAGGGATTGAACTTGGGTCTCCCTCACTGAAGGCAGAGTCTTTACCACGTGAGCCACCAGGGAAGCCCTTCTAGTTCCCTGACCAGGGATCAAACCTGGACCCCCATCATCTGGAGCACAGAGTCTCAGTATATGCACAACCAGGGAAGTCCCCACTCCCATCCATTCTTATTTCCATCATGTGATTTTAAGGTCTGGATACTTCCCTCCAACCAGAATCTACAAGTTTACCTCTGCTACAGTCTAAGTAGTGTTGTATATTGTCATTTAGTTGCTAAGTCATGTGCGATTCTTTGAGACCCCATAAACTACAGCATGCCAGGCTTCTTTGTCCTCCAACATTTCCCAGAGTTTACTCAAACTCATGTTCATGGCCATCTGACCATCTCATCCTCTGTCATCCCCTTCTTCTTACGCCCTTAATCTTTCCCAGCATCAGGGTCTTTCCCGGTGAATCAGATCTTCACATCAGATGGCCAAAATACTGGAGCTTCAGCATCAGTCAGGAATATTCAGAGCTGATTTCTTTTAAGATTGACTGGTTTGATCTTTCTGTCCAAGGGACTTTTAAGAGACTTCTCCAGCTCCACAGCTCGAAAGCATCAATTCTTTGGTGCTCAGCTTTCTTTATGGTCCAACTCTCATATCTGTACATAACGACTGGAAAAACTGTAGCTTTGACTATACAGACTTTTGTCAGCTAAGTGATATCTATGCTTTTTTAAATTATAGGGTATATTTTATTATTCTTTTAACCATTTATCATTTATTTACTATTATATTTTTACTTTATAATATTGTATGCAAGAGAGCAAAAGAGACACAGATGTATAGAACAGTCTTTTGAACTCTGTGGGAGAGGGAGAGGGTGGGATGATTTGGGAGAATGGCATTGAAACGTGTATAATATCATATAAGAAATGAATCACCAGTCCAGGTTCGATGCAGGATACAGGATGTCTCTGCTTTTTAATACTCTGCATAGTTTTGTCATAGCTTTCATTTTAAGGAACAAGGGTCTTTTAATTTCATGACTGCAGTCACCTTCCACAGTGATTTTGGAGCCCAAGAAAGTAAAATCTGCCACTGTTTTCACTTCCCTCCCATCTATTTGCCATGAGGTGATGGTATTTATACAGTGCTACTAGATTAATCTTCCCTAAATATTATTGCTGCTGTGACACTCTCCTACACAGGAACATTCTTCAACGTCTCTACATCCTCTGAGTGAAGACCAAAACAGATTATTCCAAGACTAGTGGCCCTTCATGGATGAACCCTGCTTTGATTTTTTGTGGCCAGGTATATACTTTCTTTCCAATGAACTACGTAACTCTTTGGAGCTACTCACGTTCTATCTTGATTCAATTATCTGTATACCATTAGACTGTATGCTTGTTTACAGCAGAATCTATCTTATTATCTTTGAGTTTCCTATAATGATTAGCAATAAGCCTTATAAATAGAAGGTATTAGAGGTTACTTTAATGGAATAGAATCTCAAAGCACCATGTTAAGAACCCTCATCCCTCAGCTAAATCCTTAATTAGGTGCCATTTCTAAGAAAATAAAGATATTTTATAAGTAACTGAACATGCATACACAAGCAATTGCTCTACAAATGTTTGTTTGAATCAGACATTTAAACCGAGTCCCAAATTGCAATATGTACTATATGCTCTTCTTGTGCTTTCAAGTATACATTTAATGTGCAAGAAAGAGTTAAACAAATACTATGTGTTATATCCTAGGAAAGGAAAGTGAGAATAACTAAGTTGTTTGTATAAAAGCCAAATAAATTTAAGACACAGAAATAGTCTAGCATCATCAAATCCCACACGTTACAGGTTTTGAGAGGGCTGCTAGATTATCTTGCCTGGAGGCACTGAGGAGCAGAGCACAGTGGAAAGTCTGATCTGCGATTCTATATTGAGTAGATTGGCCTCTCCCTAGGTAGTCACTTGGTAGCATCAATGCATGTAAGAGGAAGCAGGAAAGAGAGTCATAGACTTTTAGAAGAAGAAAGGTTCTTAGAGGTCATTTGGTTCAGTCTTCTGCTGGTAGCAAGAGTCCTTCCCAAGGGCCACTGGCATATGGTGTCTGTTGAATATCCCTCCGAGAATGATGATTGCTCTTTGGAGGGATCTCATTTCACTTTAGGACAGAGCTAATTATTAGGAAATCCTTCTTTCTGTTGAGTTGAAATATGCTTCCCATAACTTTTACCCAGTGGCCCTTCATGCTATCCTCTGGAGTAACACAGAATAGGTTTAATTCATCTTTCTTATAATTGCCCTCTAAATAGCTGAAGCTCACTATCATGTCCTCTATCAGTCTTTTCTAGAGGCTAAATAAAAATCTCTGTTCCTTACATAAATGACAATTCTAAGGCACTTTATTTGCTTCTTGCCTTTGGAATTTATATTATGCCAATTAGCATATAATTTGTGCGTATTTCTGCTCTCTTTCCTCCTCTTTGCCCTATTGCTGAGTGGAATTGAGGACCTTTTTTTTTCCTTTGAAACTTTAATTTTTCTGATCACTTTTCTCAAGATCCACCCCAAGGTCTTCAATATTTTCTTCAAATAAAACTGCCAGAAGAGAAAGGAGACAAAAGGATCAATGCATTCTCTGTAAGCAGTGTCTTTCCATTGATTTTAAAGGGAAATATGCCGACATCATGGTGGTGAAGATGCTAATGAAATTATTTTAGAGGAAGCAATGGGAAGATGGGACTTAGCATAGAATCCAAAGACCGCTGCCTTTGAGGAGGGCTTGCTCGGACACCTTTCCTCTTACGGTTCCACCTTTACTGTTCCTGGTTGAGCGCTCTAGAAAATTTGGAGTGACTATAACTTCTCTTGATCATGTCAGTGTAGTTCTCTCAAAGCAGTCTCAAATTTCATGATTACAACAAAGATGATATTCCTGGCTTGCAAAAAGTGCAAAGTCAACTAGAGCCACCAGGATTTGACCTCCCAAACCTCACTCTAAGTAGTGATATAAACTGATGAAATATCCCCTAATATTAAATAGGGTGCTTTTATTTCTGCTCAATTTGATGTTACTTTTCTCTCCCTTTTTCATTGCCTTAAGAATCTCTTATGGCCTGATTCTATCCTCCAGTGAGTATTTCTGTCATTTTTCGTTTGCTAAGTATGACATGAATATCTTAATATAAGCTTTAAATAAAGTTATTGAATAGAATAGAACCAAGAACCCCGATCCTTAACTCGGCCATTTGGGACTTCCCTCCAGGAAGGGATGGATATTTTAATCAATATCATTTGGGTTCAATGTCTTACACTTTGTGAAAACTCATAAGAGTGTTGGTCGGCAAAGATTTCTTCATTCTACCCATAAGGATGTCCTAAAATTTCTGTCACAGCTTTGCTGAAATCTTGGGTAAGCCTGCATTGTCTTACCCAACTGTCTTATCAAAAAGAGAAGGGAATGCATTTTGCTTGAATTCATGGCAGTTCCTGCAAATCATCACATTCTTCTTCTGTTTGTACACCAGTATTCTCTTTAGCCATTAGGATGGGTATGCAAGTGAGATTCATGAATTTTATTTCTAGATTTCTAGAATCTTTTTTTCATTCTGAATTGTTTCTTTTTTCCCTTTGGTACTTTTTGCCTTCTTGCTTATGAATATCTCAAAGACACTCAATGTTCTTTTAGTACCATGATTTAACTAATTGTGGACTGGAAATTTGATATATTTAATGTTTTATGATCCAGCCTGGTTTTGAAGTAGTTCTAGAAAAATCCCCAATAGTATCTCAACTAGTACTATCCGACTGAACTTTCTATGATGATAGAAATGTCCTATGTCTGCACTGCCCAAAACAGTGGCAACCAGTCACATATGTTTATTGAGCATTTGAAATTTGCCTAGTTTAACTGAGGGGCTGAATTTTAAATTTTGATTAATTTTAACTTTACATAGCCACATGCAGCTAATAGATGCTATATTGTATAGAACAATTCTAGAATTCTGGACTTTTTCTTCACAAGACATATTTCTTTAAGGCTTTCTTTCTTTGTTTAGTATCAGGATCATTTGTGATTGTGTAGTCAGATTTAAAAAATTTAATGTGTCTCTCTCCTGATGGCATTACCCTTACCTTTTCAAAGACATGTTTCAAATCTACTTCTATTGATATATGTAGATATTTCTACCTTCTGCTCCTTTTTGACTTCTTAGAACCAAAAAAAATTAATATTAAGCATAGTATTCAGGAAGAGCCATTCCAGGCTTTGATAGCTGACATTTCCCTAGAAGGAATAGGGGTAGTGTTTTCTTTCTCTTTAACAGCACTTCCATTCCTCACATCACGCCCCCTAAGCCCTACTCTATCCATCCTGACCATCATCCTTTCGATTTGCAGGGGATGAGCTCTGACGTTTCAAGGACTGGACACAGTCTAAATAGAAATGTCTGTAATTAGAAAAGTAAAAGATGTTAACAAGAACTTAATGCTTTGACAGGAATGCATCTCTTAAATAAATTATTTAAAGGTTGAAGCCACAGAGTGTTATAAAGAGAAAGTAATCCTCTACTGAGGTCCTGATGCAATTAGAACTGGAAAGATTTTTTCTTTTTTTTGCACAGGCGTATATTGGAAAGATATGGCTTGTTTCTATATCTCTAGCTTTGTAGCTTGGGTTTGCTAGATCATCATGTCATGATTTAGAATTGGGTGTGTGTGTGTGTGTGCGCGCGCACTAGCTGATATATATATATACAGACTCTAGAATCATATAATATGTTTGAGCAAATCTGTATCTACAATGGCATATGTTAATTCTTACACCTGAGTTTGTTTTCCACCTTTTCTTTCAAATAATTAATTTTTCTGACAAGAAACCTAGGAGGTGCCCCAGAATTTGTTAACTAGTTTTGGAGCTGGGGTGGGGGGGGTAAGGGAGAAACTGAATGCTTAATCCTCAAAAATTCATAGATGACTCACAAAGGACAGTGGTGATGCCCTGCCTTTGTAGACTTGAATGAGGACTGAGGCTCACCACCTCGGCTCCGCTTCTCTGTTGACTTGGGGTTGTCTGACGGGCATGGCTCACTCAGCGACAAAGCCACCTCGCCACACGCTTCCTTCTCTTTGCTTTCTTCTGACAGACTTGAAGGATTATCAGAAAGACCCGACCAAACCTCAGAAGGGTTATGGGGTGGGTATAATGCATTAGCAAACGGTCAAGTGTTTTGAAAAACACACACACACACACACACACAAAACTCCTCTAAGTAAAATACTAAGTGCTATTTTCTGCCTCCTGCCACACAAAGCCCATTTACAGGCTCTATTCCCTTGGTGTTTTTTTGACACAGTTGGAAAAGGAACAATTAACTCTGGCCATTGTAGTCTAAGTAATTACTGATTACCCCCTACCTTCTCAGAAAAATGATGCAGAAAGGGAAGTAAAGCCACACTGTGACCTGTCGGCGGCTTCCAGTGTTTGTGGCTCACAAATGCTGTACCCTGGTTCCCTACTCCTGTGTTATCCCCAGCCGGATGATGGACGACGTGGCACTTGATTCCAGAGAAGGGAGCCTGAGGCTTTTACTGCATCACTGCGCTAATGGACCCTGAACTTGTTTAAGAGAGAGCAATTAATTTTTAAGCCAGCTTGGCAGCAGAAGCTTCCAGAGCTGACTTTGCTTTGTGTCCTAGAAGACACCACCCTCACATCTCTCTTCTTCGTTCCTCCTTGAAAGGGCAAACGTATACAGGGCTGAAGGAGAGCAGGGAATGTGGGTGAGCTCTCTTCCCATCCACGTCTTTACTTTCTACTGTTTGCCTGCCTTATACTTGTCCTCTTTGGTAAATTTCCCTCAAGAGGGTGGGAGTTCTCTGCACTCTTAATGAGAAGAAATATCCCCTCTCTTCTTCCCTTCCTCCCTAGCTTCCTCATTCCCCATTCACTTCCTAAATATTGACTGGGAATCTATGGTGTATCATTACCATATTAGGTGGTTAGGCAGAATATACACCCTAAAATATGCTACTTTGGCTTAAAAATTATTTTGAGCTAAAGATACTTGCAAAACAGCAGGTGTAAGAAGGGCACGCTTCCCTTTTCTTCCTGCAAACTCCCATGTGAGAGGTGCTTTCCCTGTACCAAGAGGAAAAAGAAAAAAAAGCTTCAGTAGGGGTATCAGAGCTAAGAGAATTCTGTCTAAACAGAGCTGGTCAGAACCATTTTTCTTTTGCTTTAGACACCCAGAATATTAGTTACTTTTCCACAGTTGCCTTTCTTTGTTTAATCTGGTATAAAAGGACTTAGGTTTACCACTTCTTTGGGTCTTCATTTCTTATTGAGGGCTCCTGTGTCACGTAAAATTCATATAAATCTGTATGTTTTTCTTCTGTTAATCTCTCTTGCTACTGCTGCGGCTAAGTCACTTCAGTCGCGTCTGACTCTGTGTGACCCCATAGACGGCAGCCACCAGTCTCCCCTGTCCCTGGGACTCTCCAGGCAAGAACACTGGAGTGGGTTGCCATTTCCTTCTTCTCTTGCTACTGCTGCGGCTAAGTCACTTCAGTCGCGTCTGACTCTGTGTGACCCCATAGACGGCAGCCACCAGTCTCCCCTGTCCCTGGGACTCTCCAGGCAAGAACACTGGAGTGGGTTGCCATTTCCTTCTCCATTTCTAATCTCTCTTAGGCCAGTATAATTCTCAAGCCCAGCCATTAAACTCTAAGAGAGTATAAGGAAAATTTGGCCTTCCCTCCAGAGGTGATAAATAGAGGGGATCAGGATTAATAAGGCACTTTTCTGAAGCAGGTAGTCTCTGGTCTATGGCAGAGACTAACTGGTTTCATCCACCAATTTCCCTGGTCACCCCAACACAGGTTCACTGGAAAGAGAGGTGCTGATTTTAGCAGAGGGAGAGAAGTTTACTGGAATCATCAGAGAATTTAAGGGTAGGAGGAAAAACGGACAAAAGGAAGCAAGGTGTTCATAGATTTCAAGGAACACGATTAAAGGTTGGCAGCTCTTGTGTTAAAACCATTAGACACAGTTAACACTCTGGCAACTCAGTAAATAAGAGCTTTATTTCCTTTGAAATAATTCTGGGTGGTGGGTGGAGAGAGCAGAAGGAGAAACATAATTAGGGGGTAAGTGAAGAGGCAGGAGGGCCCTTCCAAAGCATTTCGTTGTGTGTATGTGTGGCGGGGTGTGGGGGGAGTTGCTTTTTTAATGTGTGACTCAGCCAGTTCACCCTTGCATTGTTACATGCTAAATGGTGCTTTATTCTTATTCCATAATTGTAGCAGATTATAGTTTAGAAGTAATATTTAAAAATGGATTATCTAAATGTATACTGCTCACTATGTTAGCTCAGTACATTGTGTGTATAGCTTGTAAAGCATTTTAGGGATTAAGTTGTAATTAATTTTTATCACTTTAATTTCTCATATTGCTCCCTATGCTTCTTGGACTCTGATATTCTCTAGCAGGAATTTTCTAAACACCTGAATAGTTTTATCCAGTAGCTAAGAAATAGTTCTTGGTACTGCTCATGTAGAGCCAACCCAGATCAACATACAGCAACAGGGGGAAAAGGAGACTGGCTTTCTTTGACAATGTTCCCTTTGAATGTAAATAATCATTTGTTGTAGGACTACTCGAACTAGTTGTTTAAACTAGATTTTACTGAAATACATTTGGATTTAGAGAATTTAGTGGTTGTGGAATTTTTCCACATAAAAATGTAGGTAATAAGCAGAATGCTCATTGTAGTCACTTAAAAGCAGAGACATTACTTTTCCAAATGTGAGAGTTGGACTA
>SJYC01075742.1:0-105000 GCA_006408675.1 Madoqua kirkii | reverse complement strand
ACCCACTCTAGTATTCTTGCCTGGAGAATCCCCAGGGACAGAGGAGCCTGGCTGGCTACAGGCCATGGGGTTGCAAAGAGTCAAACATGACTGAGCGACTAAGCACATATATAAAAACAGAGAGATTAGAACTGAGACTTTCTGTTTAACTAATCTAATGTTCGTAACAAACCTATGATGTAAGTGCTATTTTTATTGCCATTTTTCAGATGAGCAAACTCAAACAAAGAGTAGTTAAGTAACTTGCCCCAAGGTTTAGAATTTCAGAAATTGTGTGTCATTATACATATAAATCCAAGGTGACAAATTTGAAAAGAACAAACGTTTAAAGATATTTACTAAAAATAAAGTAGTTACATTTTTTGTTTCATTTTTGCCATAGTTTGAGACTTAGAAAACAGTTGCAGGTATAGATAAACAATTCTAGAAACTATTCACATATATTTACTGATTGTTAACATTTGCTACATTTACTTTATACTTCTGTCTGTCCCTCTCTGTATATATGTATGTATATTTATATGTGTGTGTATTTAGAGAGATAGTTTTTAGAACTGGTTAAAAGTAAGTTATGGACATGATGTCACTTTTGCACTTAAACACTTAACAATTCAGATCAGTTGCTTGGTCATGTCTGACTCTTTGCGACCCCATGGACTGTACCATGTCAGGATTCCCTGTCCATCACCAACTCCCGGAGCTTGCTCAAACTCATGTCCATTGAGTTGGTGATGCCATCCAACCATCTCATCCTCTGTCATCTGCTTCTTCTCTTGCCGTCAATCTTTCCCAGCATCAGGGTCTTTTCCAACAAGTCAGTTCTTCACATCAGGTGGCCAGAGTCTAAATATTACTAGATGCCTAGCAGTCATGTCTTCTGGTTACCCCATAGTGGAACATAATGACATGGGTTTAACGAGGGTAATCTAGAAGTTCTAGTCCTGTGGTCCTGAATAGTGTTCTTTATGGCATGGAGCTTAGAGTTGAATTGGAAGGGGGATTGAGAAGTAGGGGGTGAACCAGGTGAGAGGTTGGAAAGACATACCTGAAGCTATTGACCTCTTTGCTGGGGACTCTGATGTCTCCTGCTGTAGTGTTGACACTTCATGGTACAACACCACAATCACAGTGCATTTAAAATTTTAATAAATACACATTGCTGTGACTCATACTGTCTACTTTTATTTATTACTTGAGTTTTGATTACATTTTTAAAGTTCTTTAGGTTTTATGGAAAACCTAAGTGTTGACACTTCATGGTACAACACCACAATCACAGTGCATTTAAAATTTTAATAAATACACATTGCTGTGACTCATACTGTCTATTTTTATTTATTACTTGAGTTTTGATTACATTTTTAAAGTTCTTTAGGTTTTATGGAAAACCTAAATTCATTAAGAGTTTTTAATCTAATTATAAATATGTGAACAGGCATCATGTAAGATATTATTGTATTTGGTTGCAGGTTATATTATATGATTTCCAAGGTCTCACCCTACCTAGGGTTTATGATTTAATGATTCTAGCATTATTTTTTATTATAGCACAGAGTGAGCTAGAGAGCAGCCTGGTGGGCTGCAGTCCATGGGGCACAAAAGAGTCAGACACAACTGAAGTGGCATGCACACAGTCACGAGTTAGAAAAGTAAAGGAGGTTAGAAGTGACTGGAAGGAAAAAATCAAGAACTCTAATAAAGACATGTATAGTGTGAACAATTCCTAAACTTGTGCTTATTCAATGAAACTGGCATGTTGGTATAGGTTTATGGTAGTTTGAAAAGCTTGTTAAAATTGATTGGGCAAGTTGTAAAAATTAAAAACATCATTGGATTACAGAGTTTCAAAAGACTGCATAAGGGCCTAATCTATTCCCATACTTTATTTCCACTAATTCGGTAAACCTTATATAATTATCCTGAAAAATGAGTTGTGAAGATCTTTTTTGTATAGTTCTTCTGTGTATTCTTGTCACCTCTTCTTAACATCTTCTGCTTCTGTTAGGTCCAGACTATTTCTGTCCTTTATCAAGCCCATCTTTGCATGAAAAGTTCCCTTGGTTGCTCTAATTTTCTTGAAGAGATCTCTAGTCTTTCCCATTCTGTTGTTTTCCTCTATTTCTTTGCATTGATCGCTGAAGAAAGCTTTCTTATCTCTTGTATTCTTTGGAACTCTGCATTCAGATGCCTATATCTTTCCTTTTCTCCTTTGCTTTTCATCTCTCTTCTTTTCACAGCTATTTTTAAGGCCTCTCCAGAGAGCTATTTTGCTTTTTTGCATTTCTTTTCCATGGGGATGGTCTTGATCTCTGTCTTCTGTACGATGTCATGAACCTCATTTCATAGTTCATCAGGCACTCTGTCTATCAGATCTAGGCCCTTAATTCTATTTCTCACTTCTACTGTATAATCATAAGGGATTTGATTTAGATCATACCTGAATGGTCTATCAGTTTCCCCTACTTTCTTCAATTTGAGTCTGAATTTAGTAATAAGGAGTTCATGATCTGAGCCACAGTTTGCTCCTGGTCTTGTTTTCGTTGACTGTATAGAGCTTCTCCAACTTTGGCTGCAAAGAGACAAATAGAAGTTTATTGCATGCATCATACATATATATGGGAGAACTCAGTGATAAGTAACTCAAAGGGGTGGCTAAAACTTGGGCATATATAGCATCTTAACAAGTGAATAATAAGTTTGCTGAGAAGTGATGAGATAAAATTAAGGGACTTTGAGCTTCTAGGGGTGGTAGATTGTGGTATGGTAAATATAAGGGGAGAGCTGGTGAAAGATAAATATTGTTATAGTGAGGTTTGTTATGTAGGTCAACCTTATGTAGATCTTTGTGCCTTTGGCTGATAAGAGTGTAGAGTTTTCTCCAGTGATTAAGACTCATCCTGACTTTTCTAGTGGAGAGGGATGAACTGAGAGTTTTCTTATGGTTGCTTCTTCTTAAATGTCTTCAGCTCAAATGACTCTTTTTGTCAAAGTGGCATATTTTCAGTCACGACTGAAGTGACTTAGCAGCAGCAGGAGCAGCAGCAGCAGCATAACAGTGGATGGCAAAGCCCCCAGAGATGTGATAGGCAGGTAGGCAGTCCCCCCCGCCTCCGCCCACCAAAGATGTCCACATCCTGATTCCTAGGACCTATGGAGGTGTTATGTTGTTGTTCAGCTGCATAGTCTGACTGTTGTTGTTCAGTCTGACTCCCTGAGTCCATGGATTGCAGCACACCCTGTTCTTTACTGTCTCCCAGAGTTTGCTCGAACTCATATCCATTGAGTGAATGTGTTATGATGGGTGGCAAAACGGAATTAAGGTTGCAGATAGAATTAAAGTTGCTAATATGCTGATATTAGCATAATAAGATTTTCCTGGATTATCAGGTGGGTCCAGTGTAATCATAGGGTTTTTTAAAAGTGAAAGAGGGAGGCAGATAAGTCAGAACCAGAGTGATGTGATGGAGAAAGCCTCATCTGCTTTCAGTTGGAAGGGAGTAGCAAGCCAAGGAACACAGATGGCTGCTAGAAGCTGGAAGACAAGAAATCATTGTTTCCTCAAAGCTTCAGAAAAGAAAGAAAGCCCTACTGACACCTTAATTTCAGCTTATTTCAGACTTCTGACCACTGTAAATGTAAGATTCTAAATTTGTGTTGTGTTGGTGTAAGATTCTAAGTTTGTGGCCATCTGTTACAGCAGCAATGCAAAGTCAAGACATTGCCCAACACTGAAGGAGATAAGACCACCTGGATGTCTTCCATCAAGTAGAGTGAGTGATGATAGAACACGTTCATCCTCATACATAGAGTAGACTTCAAAATAGAGTAGACTTCAAATTTGGCTTGGCAGCGGGAGCCTAAAATGAAACAATTACCCTGATGGTTGAGGGCAACATATAAAATGTCGTATTTCTTCCAGTTCTCCAAATCCTTGCTTGAGTTATGAGTTGCTATAGACTGAATGTTTGTGAACCCCCCAAAGTCACATGTTGAAATTTTAACCTATTATGTAATGGTATGAGGAGATGGGGCCCTGGGAATTGATAAGCTCCTGATGGCACAGTCCACTTGAATGGGATTAGTGCCCTTATAAAAGAGATCCCAGAATAATCTCTTATCTTTCTGCCATGTGAGGACAGATAGACAAACTGACTCTCTAGGATTCAGGATGCAGGCTCTCACCAGACACCAAATCTGCTGCCATTTTGATCTTAGACTCGCCAGCCTCCCAGAATTGGAAGCAATACGTTTCTGTTGTTTATAAGAATTTTGGACAATGGAAATTTATTTCTCACATCTTTGGGCTTCCCTGGCATCTCAGATGGTAAAGAATCTGCCTGCAATGCTGGAGACCTGGTTTCTACCCTTGGTTCAGAAGATCTTGGAGGAGGGAATTGCTACCCATTCCAGTGTTCTTGCCTGGAGAATTCCATAGAGAGAGGAGCCTGGTGGGCTACAATCCATGGGGTTGCAAAGAGTCAGACATGACTGACTAAGCAACTAAACATAAGAGTACTGGAGTGGGTTGCCATTCCCTTCTGCAGGGGATCTTCCTCACCCAGAGATGGAGCCTGTTTCTCCTGCTCTGCAGGTAGATTCTTTAGAGTCTGAGCTACCAGAAAAGCCCACAGATATGTGTGTTAGTCATTCAGTCATGTGCAACTCTTTGTGACCCCAGGGACTGTAGCCTGTCAGGCTCCTCTGTCCATTGAATCCTCCAGGCAAGAACACTGGAGTGGGTGGCCTTTCCCTTCTCCAAGGGATCTTCTGGTCCCAGGGATTGAACCTGGGTTTCCTGAATTGCAAGTGGATTTCTTACTGTCTGAGGCACCAGGGAAGCCCATAAGTCACCCAGGTTATGCTATTTTGTTACAGCAACCTGAGCTAAGACATTCACTCAGCTTTCCAGAATGAACTAGGAGTTTCTGGGTTCAGGCTATTCTGTGTAGAACACGGACCTTTTCTGTAGTCTTTACCCCCTATTCTGTAAGCTCCTTCAAAGGGCAAGCCATGTTTTATTCAGTAGTCTTAACCTAGCACTTAGCACATGACTGCTGGACAGAGAAAGAAATGAGTGAATGAATGAGTGAGTGAATTCATCTCTTTCCTATTTTCACAAATGTGTATGGTGGGCTGATGTGTGTGTCACAACTGTGTGTTGGAAGATCACAAGTTAAGCTTGAATTCGTGCAAGCCATTTTGCAAGGCCTAGTTTGACAGACCCATTTGTTATGCAAGGTCATATGGTTGTAATTGTTGCCCCTCAGCATAAATGCGGGCCAGGAACCAAGCATTAAAATGCGGTAAGTCCTTGGCATCTATTCTCTTTCTTTGCAGCGTGGTCTGACCTCTGACAAGCCAGAGGAGAACCAGCTTGAGTAGTGGCCTGAGGCCCCGCCAGACCGCTCTGAGAATGACAGCTCTGGCTCACGAGTGGGAACAGGGCATCAAGAGGGGGTATGCGGTCAGTCCGCAGGGGAAACTGGGACTTGGTTGGCTTGAGGACTGGAACAGAAGGCGAGGCAGGTGGAGGGAGAGAACATTAAACTGGGTGAGGGCCGGGTTGTTTCAGGTTAATCTGAGATGCATTTGTTTAGAGACTGTTTGCTCTTCTGAATGCTTTATACAAAGGCACTGTGCCAAATACTGCTAGGGAGGCAGGGAGTAATCAGAGCTGATGTTTCCTTCCTGCTCATTGTGTGTGGTGGGCATCGTGTTCAGCAGTGTTAAAGTAGTATCTCATTTACTCCTCAGAATAAGTCCCTGAGTGCAGAGCAACCATGGCACTCAGCAACTTGATGAGAAACTTCAGTCTCATGACAATAAATGCCAAGGGTACCCAGTACATGGCAGAGCTGGGTATTTATTTATTTATTTTTATTTTTAAAATTAATTTATTTATTTTAATTGAAGGCTACTTACTTTACAGTATTGTGGTGGTTTTTGCCATACACTGACATGAATCAGCCATGGGTGTACATGTGTCCCCCATCCTGAAACCCCCTCCCCATTCCCTCCCCATCCCATCCCTCAGGGTCATCCCAGTGCACCAGCCCTGAGTATCTTTTCTCATGCCTCGAACCTGGACTGGTGATCTATTTCACATATGGTAATATACATATTTCAATGCTATTCTCTCAAATCATCCCACCCTTGCCTTCTCCCATAGAGTCCAAAAGTCTGCTCTTTATATCTGTGTCTCTTTTGCTGTCTCACATGTAGGGTCATTGTTACCATCTTTCTAAATTCTATATGTATGTATGCATTAGTATACTGTATTGGTGTTTTTCTTTCTGACTTATTTCACTCTGCATAATAGGCAGAGCTGGGTATTTAAAATGATGTCTGATTCAAAAGCCTGTTCTCCTAACTTATGCACATACTGGCCTGGTCTTTAGCCACTGAACCTCATGCTTGAATTGCTGTACTTTTCTCCTGGTAGCAGACACAATTACAAGTTATAATACAAACAAAGAAGTTATAATATGAACAAAATGGGAGAAATGCTGCAAGGAAGGAATGGACTTAGCATTATGGGAACAGGAAACTTCTGGGAACACCATTTAGGCAGGAATATGCAAATAATAGTGGTAGCTATTGAGTGTTTACTGAGTTAGCCATTTTACCTCCATTCAGTCATTTATTCAAAAAAGATTTACTATGAACCTACTATGCATCGAGCACCTTTCTAAGAATGAAGGATGCATCAGAAAATGAAACAAATATACTTGTTTTCTTTAATTTTGCACTGCAGTAGAGAGAAAGAATAAACTGTATATAGTTTATACACACATGCTCACACATATGTTCATATATACACACATTTAAAAATGTCACAGGATATTAAACATGATGGGAAAAAGGAGGAGGAAGGCAAGAGGGTATTTTAAGTGGAGTCCTCAAGAAGTATCGTGTCCTGAACTATCTCTCTGAATCCTCACAACACTTCTGAGTCAGGGACTATTTCTGTGTCCCCTTTCCAAATGGGGAAAAGGGGCCTAGAGAAACTAACTAGATTGCTCAAGAAGGTAATGGATCTGGGATACCAGCTTGAGCATATGGGCTCCAGAACCTATATTAGCAAACTCTACGCCATTCTTACTCCCCAGTAGGCTTTTAAAAACTTTCCTTCTCCTCCCTCGTCTAAAACTGATTGAGCTGTTATGGCTGTCAGGTCCCTGTTTGACCTCCCTGTGACTTGCTGAGTCTCTTTCTCTATGAGCCCAGCTCAGCCTCATCTTACTGAGTCCCCAGCAAAGGTCACAAGAGCTTCAGCAGCTTTAGCCTCTGCCACCTGCCCACCAGAATCCACCTCCAGCTCAACAGAACCATGTGTGTGCAGCCTCGGGGGTTCAATATTTGTTTCTCCTGCTTTCTCTACCATGAGCCAGGTCTTCTGGTTAATGAACCGTATTTGCACCTATTACACCCTGTGGAAACTGGGTCTTGGGCCAGCAGAGGCCATTTCAGGGACCAGTTTTTGAAGCTGGGCTAGTACTCTCCAGCTTGAGGGTTAAAAACCGTTCCTGTCCCCTTCTTCACAAAGGCTCCAAGTCCAACAACAGTTTGAAGCCACACTGGGTCAGCTCCTAGTATGAGATAGCTATAGCTGGAAAAGAACTGGATTGGTGATCTCCAAATAGCATCACAGGGTGCTTTTCTGGAAAGCCTGGTCTTTGAGGAACCTGCCTAGTCTGGTCTCTGAGGTCCCTTCTAGTGATCTTTGGTGTACACGTGGGTACCTTTGTTGAGTCTTCTAAGTCCACAGGGGATAGCCTAGGGCAAGATTATCAGGAATTTTAATTCACCCATGAAGCACAATATTTTGTCATATACTTAGTAGGCATCATACTCTTATGAGGTAGATACCATACTCTTAGCCTCATCTTATAAATGGCCAGACTGAGGTACACGGGAGGCTAAGTCATCCATGGCTAAACTGTGAGAAGCAGGGCTGGATTAGAAATGGAGTGCTCTCATAACACCTTGATAATATTTTCTCTAGCTGCCGGGGACACATCCAGACAAGAGATCCCTGACTTCAGGAAACTTACAGCTTAGAAGGGAGACAACTGAGTAAAACAAAAACACCAGTGAGGGGTTATTTCTTAGAAGCTGGATAAAAAACAGGTAGACGACTGGGTCAGCGCATCCAGGGGAATGAGTGGGACTTTCTTTCTCTTTCCTCACTCATGACATTTTTGTCTCTCCATTTTGTCTCTCATCCTATGCTTTATTTGACTCACTATCTCCATAAAATATGTCTGGCTGTTTCCCAGCTCCTCATGATTCTTTTTGGGGACCATCTTGAAATGTGTTCAAATGAGGCAGCCAGTTCTCATAGCTAATCTGTTACCTTAAGCTCTAAATTATCTGTCACTGATAACAAAGTACTCCAAAACGTGATGGCTTACACAACAGCCTTTTTATTATGTTATGATTTTCTGGGACAGGAGTTTAGCTGGACGTGGCTGGGCTGTGCTGCTCCACCTGGCAGTGACCTGGGTCCATGATGGTAGCAAGTATGTGCCTGGCATATTGCAGGGGCACATGGAAGGCTGAACTCTCTCTCTGCAGTTTCATTGCAGGACTTCCCATGTGGCTTTCCAGCAAGTCATCAGAATTCTTAGCATGTTGATCCAGCAACTGAGGCAGACCATGGTTGAGGCTGCTTGCTCTCTTAAAGGCTGAGAACCAGCAGAACATGACTTAACACTGTTCTCCATTGATTAAATCAGGTGCACGCTAGCCCAGGTCCAAGGAGAAGAGTACACTCTACCTTTGGTTGTGAGGAATGTCAAAGAATTTGTGGCCATCTTTCATTTACTACAGTTTCTGGTTCACTTGGCATTGAATTTGTATGAAGGAGTAATGTATTTCTAATAAAATATTGCCTCTGAAGACTGGTTGAAGCTGAGTTGCTACAGCCTTTAAAATATATTTAGTGTTCAAATAAGATAACTTGACTTTCTCAGAGCGATGAACGTGGAGCGATTGCCTTTTACTGCCTGCCTGCCTGCTCACTTGCTCAGTCATGTTCGATTCTTTAGCAGCTTCATGGACTGTAGCCCACAGGCTCCTGTCTCTGTGGAATGTTCCAGGCAAGAATACTGGAGTGGGTTGCCATTTCCTATTCCAGGGGCTCTTCCTGACCCAGGGATGGAACCTGCATCTCTTGCATGGGCAGGCGGAGTCTTTAGCACTGAGCCACCTAGGAAGCCCCATCTTTTAATAAACACAGGCAAATTGATAACGTCAAATGTCCTTGTTCAAAGGAATGGGGATATTTAGATCATCCTTGCATTTTTGGCAGAGGGAGTAAATGTGCCAGGGGGAGGAGGCAGGTGGGAAGGAAACTCTAGGCCGCTCAGGAAAAGTTGTGGAAAGATACTTGGAGAGAAAGTGGATTACATTCATTTCAACAGGAGGAGCTGTTGAAGAATTCCCAAGAAAGCACAGAGATCAAGAGTGGAGACAGTAAGATTCCTAGAGGCAGCCCCAGGGGAATGACCACTTCTAAAACTGTTCTAGGCATATTGTAGGTGCTCAGTAAGTGTTTAATGACAAAAAAAAAAAAAAAAAAAAATTGTGACGAGATGGCTGTGGAGATGGCATCTAGATCGAGCATCTTAGAAAGTAGACCTGGAAATAAAGGAACTTTTACATTATTTGAGGAGAATTAAATGGAATTATTTGGGTGAACTAAGAAACCACACTTAGTACATGGCAGATACTCAAAAAATATTAGTTGCATTCTAATTTTTTACTTTTTACTTCTTCAGACTGTAAGTGGTGAGTAAAAGTAGAACTAAAGGATAGTTTTACCTTTAAGAAAATAGAGAGCTTTACCTTTAAAACAGAGAGCTGAGTTAACCAGTAGAGCTTTCTAAAATGATGGAAATATTCTTCACCTGTTACTGACTGTTAGGAGTCTGGCCCCAAGAAAGGTTCTACTATGTGATGTCATTTGAGCCAACAGGCTGAGATGGAGTTTGGTTCAGAAGAAAAGGAAAGCTTTTTTTTTTTTTTTGTATTCATTTATTATTTTTATTTATTTGGCTGTACTGGGTCTTAATTGCAACATATGGGATCGTCTGCCTTTGTTGCGGCAATGCAGGATCCTTAGTTGTCGCTTACGAACTCTTCACTGCGGCAGATGGAATCCAGTTCCCTAACCAGGGATGAATCGAGGCCCGCTGCCTTAGGGAGTGTGGAGTCTTAGCCACTGGATCACCAAGGAAGTCCCAGGCAAGTTCTGTTCTTTGGTCAAAGAATGAAAAGATGGGAGCTTCAGCTCTGGAGCACAGGCTGTCCCTGAGACCTTGCATAGGCGGCTTTGCGGGGAATTCGGCAGCAGGGAGGGGCACGTGGAGGCGGAGTTCTCGCGAGGTACGGGCTCCAGCTCTCAGGCCTGTGCTACGCCGCCATCTTGAATTGCAGCCCGGGGCCCGGGGCTTCTACCCACGGTCCGGAGCGGAAGCAGCAAGCCTGGATGTTTGGCCCTGGGAACCCTGGGAACCCTGGGAACCCTGGGAACCCTGGGAACCCTGGGAACCCTGGGAACCCTGGGAACCCTGGGAACCCTGGGAACCCTGGGAACCCTGGGAACCCTGGGAAGCACTGAGTTCCTGGCCTCTGCCTGCTGCACCTATGAGCAGGTGAAACTAGGCTGAGCTCCGAGGAAAACTAAAGGTTAGACTTTAATTTATTACCCAGATTCTATCTTTATTTTCTGGGTATTGTTAATGGGCTTTGCTGGTAATATATTGGCACTGTTCAATATACTCACCTCTGACCACATGGAGCCTTTGAGCCCTTGAAATCTGCTGGTGTGACTGAAGCAGTAAATTTAAAATTTTCTTTAGTTTTACTCAATTCAAATTTAAGTTTAAATAGCCTCTTGGGGCTGCTGGTTATGTTATTGGATAAGAGGATTTACTTAATACTGATATGAAACAAAAAGTCTGTAATATGGTACTCATTAACCTCAAGTGTGTAGCATGGGTACCTTGAAATTCTTTCAGACTCTAGCACGTTTAAATTGTTTATTGAGTTAATTAAGGAGGCAGGAGAAAAAATTAGGCTTATGGCTGCTGCTGCTAAGTCGCTTCAATCGTGTCCCACTCTGTGCGACCCCATAGATGGCAGCTCACCAGGCCCCCCCATCCCTGGGATTCTCCAGGCAAGAACACTGGAGTGGGTTGCCATTTCCTTCTCCAATGCATGAAAATGAAAAATGAAAGTGAAATCGCTCAGTCGTGTCCAACTGTTAGCGACCCCTTGGACTGCAGCCCACCAGGCTCCTCTGTCCATGGGATTTTCCAGGCAAGGGTACTGGAGTGGATGCCATTGGCCAACAGGAAGCAAATATAGAAGCCCAAATATAAGTCTGTTATCAGAGTTTAAGACTGAAAGAGGTAGTAATTTAGGGACCAGCTGGATCTGCTGGACAAAAAAGACCCTGGGGCTTGTCAGTAACTATTGGAATCCTATAGTTTGGTGTAACAAAGAAGTTAAGAGTGATTTCCAACCAACAAATTGAGTGAAATAAGTATTGTTTCTATTCACCTGGCATAATTTATTTGACTTTTTCGAATGGCAGTGATGGAACTGCAGCAGTTAAACCACTTTCTCCAGAGTACCCGTACTACTGCCAAGAGCAGAAAACTTTCATCTTGCAAAGCCTCAATCAGCCAGTTTCTCATCTGCATCCCATAAATCATCAAGAAGGAACAAGCTCATTATCTCAGCACTAGGGACAAAAGTCTTTTACATGACACTGAACTTCTGACTGCTGCAAAACGTAACGTGGCAGCTTGCCATCGTATCTTTAACAGGTGTGTTGGCCCCTTTAACAGACCGAGCCAGAAGTTTGAGACTACGGCCTGAAATTTTAATTTGTTATATGCTGTGACTTGCGGTGGGCCCATGTCCAAAAGTAATTGGGTCCAGTGGCTTGTGTATGTTTTGTTGTTTTAATAGGTTTGAGGAGAGAGACATGAGAGTGTCTCTCCCTCACAATATCCTCACTTAAATGTTAAGGATTAGGGGAACTTCTCACTCTATTTTGGAAGGTGTTTCAATCCTGCTATTCCGAAGAGCTGGGTAGGTGCTCCCAGGTACAGCCTGTTAAAATGTCCTATATGCTTACCCTCTGTATTCACATATTCAAACGAGGAGTTTTGAAAATATTTGAAACCATATTTGAAAATAAGCTTCCAGAAACTTTGAAAAAGCAAAAGTTAAATTTGCCCTGCGATGGCAACTATTTACATAGTTTTTACATTGTATTAGGTGTTATATGTAGTTAGAGATGATTTAAAATATATGGGAAGATGTGTGAAGGTTATATGCCAACACTATGCCATTTTGTATAAGAGACAGGAGCATTTGCAGATTTGCGTCCTGGAACCAATCCCTTTGTGTGTGCTGGGGAATGGCTGCACCGCCATCTTGTAGTTCCCTCTCTACACAGTGGTTCTGGAGCCTTCTGAATTACCCAAAATGTGATTCCTATGTCATATGAAATTCAATATGGTTTCTAGTAAGCTAATCATATGTTCAGAAAAGTCTCAATTTTCACCTCCCTTTGTAAAGATGGAAATACTGTGAATATTGCCTGGGGGGTGTTCTAGTTTGGGGTATGCTCTTGTTCCGTGGTCAAAAAAAGATAAAGTTGTTAGAAATAGAAAAGCATTTAATCTATAATAAGCATGACAGTCATCTTCTGTAATGGTCAGATGATATTGATTTTTGGCTTTTGAGCCATTTGGTCTTTGTTGTAACTACTCAGTTAGTAACAAAGGCAAAAATAATGTGTCGATGAATGAGTGTGTCTGTGTTCCAGTAGGCTTTGTTTGTGGGCCCTGAAATTTGAATTTCATATGATACCCATTTGTGATTAATGTTCCTTTTTTTATGTTTTTCAAATATTTAAAAATGTAAAAAGTCATTCTTATCTTGCAGGCTGCTAAAAACAGCAACAAAACACAGATGGCAGACCACACTTGACCTCTAGGCTGTAGTTGGCTAACTTTTACTCTTTAAGATATAGACATATATAACTAAGGTGAAAACTTTTCGTAAATGTTGTTTTGTTGTAGATATTACCAGATTCTAGCATTCTAGTGTTATGAAAGGATTTGTGTTTCTATCCTTATTATATAGAATTTATTTATTTATTTATTTATTTATTTTTTAATTTTTATTTTTTGTTTAATGCTTATTCCATTTCACAGCACTGCATTGGTTCTGCCATACATTGACATGAATCAGCCACAGGTGTGGACGATCTCCCCATGTTAAAGCCCCCTCCCACCTCCCTTCCCTGCCCATCCCCCCGGTTCATCCCATACACCGGCCCCAAGCATCCTGTATCCTGTATTGAACATAGACTGGTGCTTCATCTCCCATATGATTGTATACATGTTTCGTTGTCCTTCTCCCAGATCTTCCCACCCTATCCCTCTCCCTCTGAAGCCAACAGTCCGTTCTATATATAGAATTTAAAACCGCAGTTTATTTATAATGAGCATGTTTGTAAGTGGATAATTGAAATAATGAAAGAAAAAGCATATTGCTGTAGTACATAGATAACTGATTAAGAGTGTGAGAGTTCAGGATTTTCTGCTCAACTCTGATGCTAAGCAAGGACTTAATACATCAGACTTTCTCATCTCTAAAATGGGAATAATTCTGACTCTCCCATCCTTATAGGACTGTGATAAAAACCAAATGAGACTATACTCCTGAAAATTCCTGGAAAAGATCAAGTGCTACCTGTGTGTAATTTTCCAGGAGTATCCCAGAAGTTCTTGGGCTGGTATAATTTCTCTTAACAACTGTGTGGGAAAGTACTACTATGCAAATGGATAAATATAGGTAGATATTTTTATATTCATGTGGGGGTGATTTGCAGAGAAAAATGATATATCTTGAATATTTTATCTTTTAGCAGTAATAGAAATCTTGCCATATGTATATATATTTTATAATCATGCTACAAACTGCTGCTTCATTTAGAATATTGTTTTCCTCTGATTTATTCCAAACACAAAGATGGCCAAATGAAATATACTGCATGCATCTCATGCATGGAAAGATATATATAAAATAATGGATTGAGAGTTGGATTAAAGAAAGACAAAGGCCTCCATACAGGTGGTTCTATTGAAAGAATACTAATTGACAAGATATGAAAGGTGTCTTTTTGACTTTCTACTCTTCAGGAAGATATTGGTACAAACAGTTGTATGCGTGCCTGTGTTTGTGGGTGTGTGTAAATGAAAGTGAAAGAACATATGTTGAAACTGTGTTCTACAGTGGGGAAACAACTTCAAGTAAAAATGTACATTGGCTTAAAGTTCAACATTCAGAAAACTAAAAAAAAAAAATAAAATAAAATAAAATAAAATCATTCAGTTTATTTCATTTTAGTTTGATTGATTTTATGAAATACTTTCTTTTTTTGACCTGCATGAAATAATTCAATGAAAGACAGGAAAACATTGTGAAAAGGGTAAATTTTGTGTTTCTTAGGATATGAAATCACTTGTCCCCTAAATGGAGGGTTTAAATTAAAATAGATGAGAAACTAGGGAAAGAAGAGGAGAAAGACATTTAAACATATTTTTCTTGTGTAAGGTTTTCCATGTTTTCTTCATAACAGTTGAATTTTCCTTCTGGGCTTTGCAATATAGTTTGTATAATTATTTTGGAGAAATGAGAAATGTGAGAGGGAAAATGAGGTATTTTAGTACTGGTCCCAAATATATGCTACATCTGGCTGATTTCAGTTAAGTCTCCAAGCGCTACTATAACAGTGTAGATGTTGTGAATTATGATGGTGTAAAGTTTTATATTTCCCACTTCTGACACTCATTTTCACAGTGCTGGCGTCTCTGGGCACTTGTTCTTTTTCTGCTGTCACTATATAGTCACATAATCCTTGTCCTCTTTCATTCTCTTATATTTTTAATATTAATTATCCTGTTGTGAATAACATGCCCAATCTTTTCTGATGTGTATGTATGTCTGTGATATTGGCAGGCATGCTCAAGAAATTTGCCTTCAGGTCAGACTAGCCTAATGTTTCTCGTAAATCCATAGGATGATGAAAGAGCTGTAAGTGATGGGTCAATACTAACAACAGTTTTTCTCATTAGGTATACACCAGAGAGTCCTGGCATAGTTGTGGCTAGGTTTAGCCTTAATTAGAGGAGACTCTAAGACACACTGATACTAGATTCAAAATTTCACAGTATAAAACTTGTAGGGACCATAAAATCCAGTGATGCCCAATCCGAGTATAGAAACCTCCATCATGTTATATCAGAAACCCACTGAAGGAACAAGCTGTTCAAAAGGAGCACAGTGTGTTAAATCTCAAATCCTTAGGCGTAGTTTGAAAGCTGGAACCAAGTTTAAACTCAGAGCTTTGTGTATTATCATGAAATTTGTAGACTCTGGATTTGGTCTGTTAAGTCAATGGAAACTGCCTGTGCTATGAAGGGGCAGTACTACCCAGGGGATAAGAAATTAGCCCTGGAGTCAGATGTATCCAGTTTTAGTTCCAACTCTGTTCTCTACCAGGTGAGCAAACTTGGGCAAGCTACTGTAGTCGCTGAACCTCAGCTTCCCTCTCTTGAAAATGGGTATAAAAACTGTACCTGCTAGGGGAAATCCAATGAAGTAAATCATATAAAATGCTTAGCATGTACTCAATGTTTAGTACCATGCCTGGCCCATCGTAAATGCTCCATAAATATCTTTAGGCAGAGAATAGCATATTGTCCTTGTAGGGGAGTTCAGAAAAAGTATTCAACCTGTTTTCGAGGAGGTGTTCATCTTCCTAAATACTGAAGCCCAAACCCCAGGAACAATGTCAGGAACAGGTCTCAAATGTGTATCATTTAAGTAAGTCCCCCAGGAATAGATGTGATCAATTGATAGTGTATTAAGGATTCCAAGGAGGGAAAGATCAGAGTCATTTTAGAATGGAATTGTCTGGGAGAATTTCTTGAGGTCAGTGTTTGATATGAGTCTTTCAGAATTTAATAGACAGGAGAGGAAGAGAGTACTGAGGTCAGGGCATTTAGGGCTGGGAAAATATAAACCACACCCTAATGGTAATCTAGTGATGTAATTTTGACCTCATGTGAAAAGGTTGCTGCTTTTAGACCACATTCCAATCACAGTCATTACAGTTATCAAAAATCTGGTCAATCCAAAAATAGAAAAATTGGTTCCCTATCAAGTGTTATGCACCTGGAACCCAAATTCGTGATCCCTGGGTTTGAGCCTGTTTAGCCAGTGTGTGACACTGAGCAAGACTTTTGTCCCTTGGTGCTTCCATTTTCCCTCTTTCAGAGGAAGGGGTTAAGAGTTAAATTTAATGTTATCAATGGAGACGCCTAGTATGACACTTTGTGGTTCTGCACTTGCTTTATGATAATCCTTCCAATCTTTCATTCCATACCCTCTCTCTCGCCTCGTTTAGACACTGTTGCTTGGGGAAATATTATTTGGAAGGAATTGGGATTTATTCCATTCGTTCTTCAAAGGCAGCGGTCTTGTGTTTTTCGGGGATTTTGTCGTTTAGAGCACCTCCAGTGTAGATAATCTCATGTGATTCTCACAACACTGGGAAGTGGACAGAGAATTCTAGTAAAGGAGATCCAGCCGAGTGTAGTAGGACTGTCAAGAAAGACATAGATCCTGCTCACTTCATCGCCAAGGAGACTGGGCTAACAGCCTGTTTCCTGTACACCGGGAAAGCCATAAGTCTGAGAATTAGATTATCATCAAAGAAACACCGGGGCATGGGTTTTAGCTTTTCATGTGCTGAAGGGTTCCAGGGGTTCCTTTCTGGAATGCAAAGGATAACTGCTTTATCAGGTATGTATTTTAGTCCATAAACAGTTTTTTAGTCCCTTCTGTGGCTCTGTGAAGTTTTACTTGGAAAACTTTTCAAAACTATAAGACATGGTCTGTGCAGCCCAGACAGTCTGGATTGGAAAAACGGCACGCAGAGATCCATCACATACATAATTGGGCTCATCTCATCTCCTTTGAGCTGAGGGTTCAGTGAATGGGCATAAAGGGGGAAATCACACCTGAGTAAGTGTTTGCACCTGTGTGAAGACCAGATGGCAAGCTGACATGCAAAGAGTGCTGTGCACATATGCGGGGAGGTGCCTTTGGGTCTGGCATTGTCCTCTGAGATGGCCTTGTGCCTCCATGCTGTTCAGTTCATCTTCTTCCCCAGGCAGGACTTGACAAGTCATTTGTTCATGGAAGACACTTCCGGAGATAACCTCCAACATTTCCAATGGAGGATCCAGCCGCTGCAGGAAGTGCCTTGCAGAACCTTGGCATGCTTATTAAAGAGCAAATGTTCTGAGAGAGCAGGAAATGGTTTCTCTCTCCTTTTTCAGTCATGTGTACCCTCTGGGGCACACCCGCTCCGCTCCCATGCCGCCTGTTGCTTCTGTGGGGCTGGTAGTGGTGGGGGTGGTGTGCAGAGTTTTATTTATTTTGTTACATTATTTACGTTTTCGGATTGTTCTTGGGATGAATTACTATGAAGCCCACATTTAGTTAGCATAAACTCAGTAATAGCTTAATATAAATAAAATTTCAAGTCCTCTTTCTTTGAGAAACATTAGGATTTATTAGTGGGTCCCCCCCAAAACTAATCCATCTGCATGGATACATTTCAGCCGTAAGTAATGGAGGAAACTTTGTGTGCTATTGTCTGTAATTATATTGAGCACATTCCCTTCTTCCCCTCTCCCCTTTCTGTATCCTCTGATGATTAGCCTGATGGGAGAAGCCTTGTCTTTGCCCAAGGCCTTAGGAAAGCAGTAATGGTCCCCAAGAGAGAAATTGGCTGTACTGAGAGATAAAGGAGGAAGAGAGTGAAAATAAGGAAATGGTCAGGTCACAGCCCATGACTTATAAAAACACGTTGAAGCGAAAAGAAATGAACATGTTAAATCTAAGTACAACATGGCTTTCGCATAAATCTCTGCATGGCTGAAAGAAACCGTGCAGGAGTTAAGCACTCCTGCTTGTGCCGTGGGCCAGGAAAAAGACAGTGCTCTGTGCTGTGGCCAAATTATCTCCTAGAAGAACAGCTTGATCATGTCATTCCTGTGCTCAAGAACAAACACTTAAGGGAACTGGGAGAATTCTGAGTCCCAATTTTGCCATTTGTCCATTTGACCTTGGGTAATGCACTACTAGCCTCTTGTTGCTTCAGCTCCTTCATGTGTTAAAAGGTAAAGTGATGAAACCTACCTCGCGTGGTAATTATAAGGAGGACACATAATAATGTAGGTGAAACTCTTAGCACAGTGATGCGTAATCAAATCATCAGTGCTTGTTGTTGTTATCAGATAAGGTGTATCTGTCTTGGCATAGTGCTCAAGGTCTTTTACCATCTCTGTCTACCTGTTTTTAAGCAGGATGTCCTGCCATTCGACTCCAGGAGATCTTTCCTCCAACTAAAGCAGTACCATGCATTACAACTTGATGTGTGTTCCATTTCCTTTATTATCTGGTAATCCCTTTTTGCGTAAGAGATGAGATCTTAGTTTCAGAACTCCCAGCGACCAGATGAGTCCTTATAAAATGCAGATGCATCCCTACTTATGAAAAGACTAGATTCACAAAGCCTGAAAATTTAAGCCCATCTGGTTGTAAATCTATAGCGTTTTTAAAAGGATTTAAGCTTGTGGGTAGGACACCAATTCAGCCTTGAGTAAATTGAAAGAGCTGGATGAGATGACTCATCAATAAATCTCCAGCTTAAAAGTACTATGATTTTATTTAATCTGTGTTAATTTCAGTGTTGTCATGTTTCCATGATGCCAAGCATCACCGACATTAAGCCTGAAAGATTAGCCGAAATAGTGATAATCTCAAAACCCCAGATGATTCATATTATTTATATCTAGAAAATACATATTTTTAAAACTTTTTTTTTTTCTGTTTTCAACAAGATGCTTGTACGAGACTATTCTTCACTGTGAATTTGGCAAGGGAAAGCCAGCCAAAGTAAAGCACATGTTGGGAAGATTTAGAAGATGTCGCTAATCCTTATGTAATTTTGTCTGTTTCGTGCATTCTTGAATAATCTTTTAAGAAAGTAGTAAAGGCAAGGATTTTCAGCTGTTATCAATTGTAGTTGATTTTTGTTTTCATTAACGGAGCTACCTTTCCCTTATGGAAAACTCTGGGAAAGAGTGTTGACGCTACTCTCTCAGAATAACACTCCCTCTAGAAAAAGAGATGGGTCATTACTCATATAGGTGGTAGCTTCACTGAGTTGCAGAAGGTATTAGTTTCCAAATCTGTGGCTGACCTCATCTCTAGAAGTGTGCTGATGAATCCAGTGAGGTTAGTATTTTCTGGAAATGAGAGTAAATCGCTAATGCTTAGTAAATTACCCAGATTACTAAATGGGACCTTGGATTCCATGAAGAATTAAATTTGCCTCATGTGACTGAGTGAGCAGTTCCTTTCAATAGGTAATTTATTTAATAGTGAGCTCAACCAGTATGCAATATTCTTTCAAATGCTATTGAAGAAAAAGAATTTGCATTTCAAAACTCTTTTCAAGTTCTAAACCAGTGGACAAATCTTTTGCACAATACCTGAAAGTGTAGAGCCAGTACGTGGTCACCCTGGTCATCCTGTCTGTGCATGAGACTGTTGGACAGGCTGTGGTGGTTCAGATGGTAAAGAACCTGCCTGCCATGCAGGAGACCCAGGTTCAATGCTGGGTTCAATCCAGAAAGATCCCCTGGAGAAGGAAATGGCAACCCACTGCAGTGTTCTTGCCTGGAGAATTCCATGGACAGAGGAGTCTAGTGGGCTACAGTCCATGGGGTCACAAAGAGTTGGACACGACTGAGTGATTTTCACTTTCATCAAAATTCATTCCCACATAATTGTTCCATTCTTTTGGTAAAAGTACCGAATAATTTAGAAAACCTTTTATGGTTCAAAGTCTTTTATTAAAATAGACAATGAAGGCATCAACTGATACAAAATGTGAATTAAATGAATGTAAAAGAATTGAAGGAAGACAGTTTAATTTTCTTTAAATTTATTTTGTTGTTGTTCAGTCACCCAGTCGTGTCCCACTCTTTGTGACCCCAGGAGTACAACATGCCAGGCCTCCCTTTCATTCACTACCTCCCCAAATTCGCTCACACCCATGTCCATTGAGTCGGTGATGCCATCCAGCCATCTCAGCCTCTGTTGTCCCCTTCTCCTCCTGCCCCCAATCCCTCCCAGCATCAGAGTCTTTTCCAATGAGTCAGCTCTTCGCATCAGATAGCTCAAGTATTGGAGTTTCAGCTTCAGCATCAGTCCTTCCAATGAACACCCAGGACTGATCTCCTTTAGGATTGACTTGTTTGATCTCCTTGCAGTCCAAGGGACTCTCAAGAGTCTTCTCTGACACCACAGTTCGAAGACATCAATTCTTCATCACTCAGCTTTCTTTATGTTCCAGATTTCACATCCATACATGACTACTAGAAAAACCATAGCTTTGACTGTACGGACCTTCGTCATTAAATTTTGTGGGCTCCTATGTTTGAAATAGCGCCTTTCCCTGACATTTTCTATTGCCCCAACTCCACCTGTAATTTGAGTTTCAGTTAAAAGATACAAATAATATGCCCACTTTTATAGTATCCACTGTATGCCAGGCCCTGTTCATAGTTCTCTTATGTTTTTATTTAGTGCATGTGATCATTACAAAAGCCTCAACATGATGTGAAGACAAGTATGATCTCCGTTTTCAGAGATGTTAAGACACTTCTCTGGGATCATACAACTCCCAAGTTCACCTTGTACTATGTTTGTCAAACCTGAGTATGCCTCACAGTCTCCTGGAGGGCTTGTTGAATCACAGATTGATGGGCTCAAGCCCCAGAATGTTCTAGTCAGCAAGTCTGGAATGAGATCTGAAAAATCTGCATTCTATCAAGTTCTCAGGTGATGCTGATGCTGCTGGTCTGAAGGTGATGTTTTCAGACCACTGTACGCTGCCTTTCTATAATATACTCATAAACCAGACAAAGGTAGCTATGGCAGAAAAACAGTCAAGGCGTTTCCATTTTTGGAAGTTCAGACTGTGAGGCCACTTAGGGCACAGGAAGATGTGTGATCACTCTTTTGTCTGGCTTTTTTGAATCCCAAGATTAGAAAAGCTTCCCAGGCTAGAGGGGGTGGAGAAAAGCATATGTACTTTGCAGGACTCTTGTACCAGCTTCCCTGGTGGCTCAGTGGATAAAGCGTCTGCCCGCAATGTGGGAGACCTGGGTTCGATCCCTGGGTTGGGAAGAAACCCTGGAGAAGGAAAAGGCAGCCCACTCTGGTACTCTTGCCTGGAAAATCCCATGGATGGAGCAGCCTGATAGGCTACAGTTTATGGAATTGCAGAGTCGGACAGGACTGAGCAACTTCATTTTCGCTTTCTGTGGGACTCTTCCCTAGGGGAGGCCAGGAGGAAATGGGAAAAAAGTAGCACACTCTCATAACCCCCAGGTAGAAATGGTGTTGATAGCATTCTTTGAGAACAGAGAAGGCCTGTGTGCTCTGCCAGGTGGGGCCCATGGGAGCTGCACAACCTTGGAGTTCCTGTTGCTCAGCATGCTGGAGAAATGACTACGTGGAATATCTTGGTGGACAGGCCTGGGATATCGTTACAGCATTTCTTGGAGCCTCAGCAAGAGGCAGAATGAAAACAAAAAAATCCTCAGATGTGGCCAGTAGAGAGCAGCTGACTTGATGAGACTTGGGTTAGGATGAGGCTGGCTGACTATGATCTGCACTGATGGACGACCAAAAGCCATACCGAGAAGGGATGTCTCCTGGTTGTTGTGAGCACAGGTGCTTACACAGAGGACTGGAAGCCTGTCCTCTGCCACCTCTCCCACCCTGCAAAAGCATGTAAACCCCTAACCTCAGAGGCATCTTGGGAAAAAGGAGGTGGGATGGTTTGCTTCCAGCATGTTGAAGAAAAGAAGCATAATAAAATCAATTGCATTTGCCTTTATAAATATGAAGAGAGCTACATTTCTTATGTATGAGTTCATGGGATGAAATATATACCTGTTACAAATTGATTGCTGTGTAGAAATTTACAGAATGCTAGTACAGGGTATATCTGTGCCATAGACCACCTGAGAAACCTAGGCAGATAAAACCAAATCATCGCGAATCAGTAGGGCTGATCCTGTGAGCGGATTGGTATCCAGAGACGTCTCAGCAGACTTCAGAATACCATTATAGCATTGTAAAGAAACTTAGGCTGAAAGGGAACCACCGACTGCTTTAAATTTACAAGACAGACATAAAATGGGTGGCTGAAAGGACACAGGGCAAGTGTAGCTGTGTAAGTGTTTACTGGTAGTTCATCTAGGACTCAGCCTTTCTTTCCTTGGGCAGCAAAGGGAGCTTGGAGTGGTATCAGCCCAGACCAGCAAGGTAGTGGGAGGCCGTTATCTGCTCTAAACAGAATCCATCTTGAAGCTGCAAAACCTTGGAGTTCCCATTTGATCAAGCAGTGACTTAGGACCATTGTGGAAAGCCTGAACTTTGGAAGAACATAGGACACCCTTATCCTCATCTATCAAAGCCCAGAGGGCTAGCTGTTAGCATGTGTGACAGAGATTCCTTATCTATAAAATGGAAATACATCCCTGATAGAGGAGTTTGACTTCTGTGACACCAAACACATCACACTTGGCATGTAGCTGACACCCTGTTGGCTCTAATTTTTGAAAATTTAAAGAATAATATATTTGACTTCAAGTAAAAGGCAAAGTAATCATACTTGGTGGCAAGAATAGAAATTACATGTCAAAAGAGAAATTTGATATGAAAACTACTTTCAATAAAGTTGAAAATTCTTGATTTTCTTTAAAACATTAGTTGTTCCAATTTTGCTAATCACCTAGTATGTAGGAATGAAGAACTTTTTTGACTATAGATATCTGGGTATGAGTATCTGTTTTTATAGAAGGTATGAATCACAGTATGGGGTTCCACCATTTTTCTCTTTCTAAATCACAGAACCTCTGATTTAGTAAGAATAGAAATATACCCAACCAAAAATCTGTATTTCTCAGCCTTCTTTGCATGCCTTCCTCCAGGGGATCTTTCCAACCCAGGGATTGAATCCAGGTTTCCCACATTGCAGGCGGATTCTTTACCATCTGAGCCACCAGGGAAACCTATGACTACTGGAGTGGGTAGCTTATCCCTTCTCCAGGGGATCTTCCTGACCCAGGAATCGAACCGGGGTCTCCTGCATTGAGCTATCAGGGGAACCCAGAGCAGTTATACTTACAGGTAATTACAGAGAAAGAGATGCTTTACGTCAGAATCCATTAGGGATCCAAATATCGAGCTCCCTGTTGTTGTTTCGTCTTGGAGTTACGGATGTTGTCAATGTCTCCTGGCCATAACGTGTGACAACACACGTCTTCGGAGAAGCTCTGCTGAACCTTGGTGTCCAGAGTTTTATTGGGGCTCCATCACAGACCGCTCAGTGGCTGACATGAGGTCTCCAGTGCCTCCAGGAGACTGGGCTAGTACATGAAGTCTCCAGTTACTCATGTGGTTGGGCCTGATACTGTGGGGACTCCATCATAAGGCATGTTGTTAGACTGTCCAGTGGTCAAATCCTCCAGGCATATTTTATCATGTGGAGGATTTCAGGTACAGAGAGATCACCTCTCAATAGCTGAGGGCAAAAACCAGACCTGTCTTTGGGTAAGGTTGATTTACCACCATACAGAGGGTCAGGACGTTTCTTTCCTACTTCTGTCTAAAACACTAGTTTAGTGATTGAACTCTTGTAACCATCATTTTTGGGGAAAAAAGCACATCCTGGAATTGATGGGATGGTGTCAGAGAAGGAACCAAAATCTCTGATGACTTCATGTAGCTGAAGTCATCCACCAGCATGGACTAACTCTAAACTTTTTTCTATAGTGAGAAATAAAAGTCTGACTTAAGCCATTTATTTTTACTCCCCCCACCCCATCTCACATCATTAACTATAATTCTATCCAAAACTGCATGTCCTTGACTTTCTGGTTTAGAAAGATAATGCCTTCTCTCTTACTTTAAAAACGTCCTTGTTTTTTAAAAAGTCGACTAATTGTCAGGGACATCTGATTCCAATTTTCAGTCTTCAAAGTACATATTTTCGAGAAGTATTTTAATTGCATTTGGAAAGACATTTCCTTGTAAAGGAAAAGTTCTCTCCATGCCCAGTGACTGTGCAGATTCAAACTTCCATCAGGGCAGTCAGTGCCCGTTTTTACTGAGGAAACATTGGACTGCTTCAGGCAGGCTTAGTTTGGGGCATTTAAAAAAAATACTAATTAATATTTCCTGTAGTATTTATTCACTATGTACTTATACCATGCTGACTGCTTTCCTCTTCTCATTTATTGTACAGAGAACCTTGCATTGCAAGTGGATTCTTTACCAACTGAGCTATGGGGGAAGCCCAGCTTTTGGTGACAGGTAGCAGTTATTTTCTCTATCGTCACCTTTTGGTGTGCTTGTACGTGCTGTCCCCATCTGGCTGTGTCTTTCCCCCCATTACTCATAAAAGAGATATAATAGCTGTAGTTCTCCTACAGTCTGTCCATTGCTGCAGTTAACAAATGGTTTATTAGACTGTTAACCTCCATTAGCTGAAGGGTTAGGCCATTAACTTCCTCTGATTACCATTTATCAGAGTTTATGACTTAAATAATCACTTAAATAATGACTTATTCTTTTCTCTGGATTAAAGCAAGTTTCATAAGAACTTAGAACTTAGGGATAAAATGAGTAATATTGGTTAAGAAATATCTGGAGACTTGAACCCCCTGAGTTTTGTTTTAGGCCCCTGGTGTTTTTATTAGAGCCTCCAGGGAAAGATGGAGAAGGAAATGGCAACCCACTCCAGTGTTCTTGCCTGGAGAATCCCAGGGATGGGGGAGCCTGGTGGGCTGCCGTCTATGGGTTCGCACAGAGTCGGACATGACTGAAGCGACTTAGCAGCAGCAGGGAAAGATGAGTCACAGACTCTGTGACTGTCACGGACCAGAGAAGCACCCAGTGACAGCGTGAATTTGTCTTCTGGGGACTGGAGTATGTAGGTAAATTAGAAGTTTTCCTTTGCCTTTTAACATGTAGCCTCAGTGTTTTGTGACGTATTTACTGTAAGCATTTGTATGCTACCTGTATTTAGTTTTCAGTAGTAAGTGGAAAACTCTTCAAAGTGAAGGGGGCTGTTGACTACTCATCTCTATTTGGTACTGTTACTGAGTCATGATGCAAAGGACAGAGATTCACAGGTTTGGCCATGCCACACCAGTGCTCATAAACCTCACCAATTGTCAGTTGTCCACGAATAAAGATTTTACAGGGACAGAAGTGGCAGGTTTGGTGTGCTTAACTCATGGAGTGCCAGTTTCCCTATTTCTAAGGTGGGGATAATAAGATCAGTCTTTTTATTCCTAGATACTTTGTGGATGAAATGAAATAAGGCCTCTGAAGCATTTATGAATGGGATAAGAGATTGAAATGCCACTTCTATTTTCACATTGCTAATATGCCTGGAAAAAATTAATGTTTTGTACCAGAGAAATGAATATATTTTCATTGCATTCTCTCATTCAATAATTTAGATACTTTCAATGACACAAAACTAATAAAGCATTTTTCACTTCTAACATAGACTGCAACCAGTCTTGTTTTGGTTGACTTGACTCTTCTGCAAAGGAGATTATTTATCAAAAGAAGAGCACGAACCATTTCTTATCCATCTCTGTAGCTATCTTGCCTGGTACTATGCCTATCTTATAGAAAGATCTGAATAAATGTAAAATTCCTTAAATATATCTGGTAAAAGGTAATCTCTCTCTTTATTATCTTTATGAAGTGGATTTTTTCTTTTATATTCTGTCCTATATCAGTTCTTTATACTTCTGCTGCTGCTGGTGCTAAGTTGCTTCAGTCATGTCTGACTCTGTGTGACCCCATAGACGGCAGCCCATCAGGCTCCCCTGTCCCTGGGGTTCTCCAGGCAGGAACACTGGAGTAGGGTGCCATTTGCTTCTCTGTTACAATTCTGTGTACTCTGCTAATCTGTAGGCTTACTTAGTGCGTAGACAGAATCTGTTTCTCTTTGGGTCTGTCATGATACCTCCCAACGTGCCTTGCCTATAGCGTAGCATTTCCAGAAAACTAGCTTAATAGGGTATTGTATTAGTATCCCATTGCTCCTGGAACAAATTGCCACAGATACATGGCTTAAAACCACCTGCATGTATTATCTTACAGTTCTGGAAGTCAGGAGTCCAGACTCAGTCTCACTGCACTAAAGGTGCCAGGAGACTGTTTTCTACTGAGCCTTCAGGAAAGAATTTGTTTCTTGCCTTGTTTTATTTCTAGAGGCTGCCGTTGTTCCTTGGCTTGCGGTCTCTTCCTTCATCTTTAAATCCTGCAGTGTGGCATATTCAGATCTCTCTCTGCTACCGCGGTAGCATTGCCTTCTGTTTCAGACTCTTCCTGCCTCCCTCAGGAGCCCTTGTGATTATAGTGGGCCTATCCAGATGATGCTGGATAATTTCCCTATCTCAGTGTCCTTAATTTAATTACAGTGTAGGCTTCCCTGAGAGCTCAGCTGGTAAAGAATCTGCCTGTAATGCAGGAGACCTGGGTTTGATCTGTGGGTTGGGAAGATCCCCTGGAGAAGGGAAAGGCTACCCAACTTCAGTATTCTGGCCTGGAGAATTCTATGGACTGTATAGTCCACGGGGTTGCAATAACTCAGACACAACTGAGTGACTTTCACTTTCAAGCACAAAATGCAAAATGAGGTAGCATATTCAAAAGATAGAGGATTAGGATGTGACTTTGGAGCATCGTTATTCTTTCTATCATAGATGCTAATAGGTAATATGAAGGGAATAAAAGGGTTTCATAGTCAATAAATCTGGTAAACTTTGTGACAAATGACAGCAAATATGAGACTTTTGATGAAGGACTTTACTGAGCCTTTATTTTCACTTTTTTGTAACATATCTTTTTGTTTTTTCCATGAAGAGTATTAAATGGACTAGTGTTTGTGGTATAGTCATGAGTAAAAGTGGAAAAGAAATCTGGAAACTTTGATTGGTTTCCATTACGTTCAGCTAGAACTTAGATGCCTGAAGTGAATAATAAAATTTCTCAAAGGATGTTACTTGTTTTGACTTTGGCTATGTCTGATGAATCAAACTTTATTCTTTATTAGTTTCTCACCAAACTGTCCTTAACCAAAAAGGATGATTCCTTCCAGCTTAGGCCCTGATTATAAAGAGCTTGAAAGTTGTCACTCCCATTCTTACAATAAGAAAAACCTGGACAAAGTGAAACAACATCTACTTTGATTGGACCCATCGGAGCACTGAGGTTGTAGGGCAGACTACTACCCAGATATGTAGCGATGGGAGCACCCAGAGAGACACGGCGACTGAGAGCTGCTTACTTGGAGTTGAAGCCGCTGGGCTTGTAAACTGGCAGGAACACAAACATGGAAGCTTTGACAGATCGCTGCAGGCCGAGTGGACTAGCTTCAGAGTGAGAAACTCCTGGAGCCCAGCCTTGTGGAACATCTGGTGACCCTGGCAGGGAGAGGGGGAAAGTAACGAAGATGAAACACACCTCGAGACTTCTTATAACCTGGATGCTTCTCCAGGGGAAGGACTTTGGCACAGCACAGGGCTAGGGTTAATTCTCCCCACCCCCTTGAACCGTCCTCACTCTTCCTGACTCATCTAAGTCATGTCGCATGCACGTGCTCCGTCATGTCTTACTCTTTGAGATACTGTGGACTGTACCGCCCCCCACTCCCCCCACCCCATCTCCACCACCGCCCCAGGCTCCCCTTTGTCCATGAGATTCTCTAAACAAGAGTACTGGAGTGGGTTGCCATTTTTTCCTCCAGGAGTCTTCCCAACCCAGGGATTGAACCCACATCTCCTATGTCTCCTATTTACTGCTTGAGCCACTGAGGAATGGGGAACAAAAAAATATAGTCAACAGGAGGAAAGGGCTCAAGGAAATAGATTGGGAATGTTTCAGTTGGCGAAGGAGTAGGTATTGGGGGTGACGGGGGGAAGTTATATCATTGGAGGAGGGAGAAACACTTAGAAGACTTGACTCACAGGCCTGCTGAAAGATGGAGACATCATTTAAACACTGTAGACAATCGCCCTCCCTCACATCTGACCCAACACCACACCACATACTCCATATCACAACAATGAATTAAAGAAAGACACAGAGAAGCCCCAAAGCCAAGAGGGGAGACAGAAACGAGGTCTCTAGAGGGATTTGAAGCCTCTGTTGCTTATAGCTACAGCAAACATTTACTGCATCCCAACTCCTGGCCAGCTTAACATAAATCCAGACACTAACAGCCTACTTAAACCTTCAGTTCCTATTACTTGACACTACATGTCCAGCTTTCAACAAAAAATTGCAAGGTGTGCCAAAAGGCAAGAGAAATGGAGTTGAAGAGAAAGCAATCATTGTACCAGACTCAGACATGCCCCAGATGCTGGAATTATTAGATGGAGAATTTAAAATAATAATGATTAATGTGTTAAGGGTTCTTATGGTAAAAGTAGATAGTATGCAAAAACAGATGGGTAACTTAAGCAGAGGGAGAGAATCTGAAAGAAAGAGTCGAAAGGAAATGTTAAAACTAAAATCTACTGTAACGGAGATCAAGAATGATTTGATGGCCTCATCGATAGACTTGACAGTGGAGAATAAAAATCAGTGAAATTGAAGGTAGGTCAGTAGAAAGCTCTCAAGCTGAAATGTAGAGGGAAAAAAAAAACCCATGAGATGCTGTCAAAAGGTGCAACATAAGCTTAATTGAAATACTGGAAGGAGATGGAAGAGAGAACAGAGAAGTCACTTCAGACAGTTCAGTAGCTCAGTTGTCTCCAGCTCTTTGCGACCCCACGGACTGCAGCACACCAGACTTCCCTGTCTGTCACCAACTCCCGGAGTTTGCTCAGACTCAGGTCCATTAAGTCAGGATGCTGTCACACCATGTCATCCTCTGTCATCCCCTTCTCCTCCTGCCTGCACCCTTTTCTAGCATCAAGGTCTTTTCCAATGAATCAGTTCTTTGCATCAGGGGGCCAACGTGTTGGAGCTTCAGCATAAGTCCTTCCAATGAATATTCAGGACTGATTTCCTTTAGGAAGGACTGATTGGATCTCCTTGCAGTCCAAGGGACTCTCAAGAGTCTTCTCCAACACCACAGTTCAAAAGCATCAATTCTTTGGTGTTCAGCTTTCTTTATAGTCCACTGTCACATCCTTATACAACTACTGGAAAAACCATAGCTTTGACTAAATGGACCTTTGCTGGCAGAGTAATGTCTCTGTTTTTTAATATGCTGTCTAGGTTGGTCATAGCTTTTCTTCCTGGGAGTGAGCAACTTTTAATTTCATGGCTGCAGTCACCATCAGTAGTGATTTTGGAGTCCAATAAAAAAGAGAAGAAGAAGAAGAAAAAAGAAGCCTCCTAGAAAATGAGAACAGAGAATAAATGTTTCAAATAATAATGGGTGAGAATTTCCCCAGACTAATGACAGACACCATTCACTAATCCAAGAAGTTCAGAGAACAGCAAACAAAGATGAAAAAACCTACACGTAGTTATATCGTGTTCAAGCAGCAAAGAAATCAAACACAAAGCTTCAAGGAAGCCAGAGGGGAAAAATTACCCTGGTTTTTGAAGAAAAAGGATAAAAATTAGAGCAGACTTTTCATCAGAAACCATGCAAGAAAGATAAGTATAGTGAAATCTTTGCAGGGTTGAAAACAAACACCATGCTAGATTTCTGTATCTAAAAATATTCTTCAAAAGTGAAAAAGAAATAAGGACTTTTCTCAGACAAACAGAAACTATGAGACTTCATTGCCATCAAATCTGCTCTGCAGGAAATGTTTAAAAAAGTTATTCAGACAGAAGCAAAATACTAATAGTATAGGTTAGAGACTTGGATCTACATTAGAGAAAGGAAGGACGTCAGAGCAAGAGTAACTGAAGATAAATGAAGTAAATGAAGGTAAAATAAGTATTTTTACTTATTCTTAATTCAAAAGGTAATGATTTATTTAAAATGATAATATAACAGTCTGTTGGTTAGACTATAGTGTGTGGATACATGAAACAAATGACAGGTATGTCACAAAGGATGGAAGGGAAGAATTAGGGATATTCTTTTACAAGGTTTGTGTAATGCGTATGAAACAATACTGTGCTGTTTGAGGCTTAACTTCAGTTCAGTCGCTCAGTCGTGTCCGACTCTTTGCGACCCCATGAATCACAGCACGCCAGGCCTCCCTGTCCATCACCATCTCCCGGAGTTCACTCAGACTCCCGTCCATCGAGTCCGTGATGCCATCCAGCCATCTCATCCTCTGTCATCCCCTTCTCCTCCTGCCTTCAATCCCTCCCAGCATCAGAGTCTTTTCCAATGAGTCAACTTTTTGCATGAGGTGGCCTAAGTACTGGAGTTTCAGCTTTAGCATCATTCCTTCCAAAGAAATCCCAGGGCTAATCTTCAGAATGGACTGGTTGGATCTCCTTGCAGTCCAAGGGACTCTAAAGAGTCTTCTCCAACACCACAGTTCAAAAGCATCAATTCTTCAGCACTCAGCCTTCTTCATAGTCCAACTCTCACATTCATACATGACTGCTAGAAAAAATATAGCCTTGACTAGACAGACCTTAGTCGGCAGAGTAATGTCTCTGCTTTTGAATATGCTATCTAGGTTGGTCATAGCTTTTCTTCCAAGGAGTAAGCATCTTAATTTCATGGCTGCAGTCACTTAGGTTATTTAAAAATGTATATTTTTGCCTCTAGGATAACCTTCAAAACTTAAAAAAAATTAAGTATAAATGACATGAGAAAGGAGATATGAATGGAATCACAGAAATGTCAAATTAAAATTTGATAAGGCAGAAAAAAATAGGGAGAAAAGAAATAAAAAAATACAACGAATAGAAAACAATTACGGAGATGGTTGATATTAATCTAGCTAAGTAAATAATCACTTTAAATACGAGTTGTTTAATGCAACAGTTAAAAGTTTGCGATTTTCAGAGTGGATAAAAAAGATAACCAACCAAACTAAAGTGGGTTTCTAAGAAACATGCTTTAATTATAAAGATTAAGAGCAAAGAGATGGAGAGAGATACACGATGCTAATATGAATTAAAAAAAAATGATTATCTTGATCTTCAAAATCAAGAAATCTGATATGGATTACAGTTCTATTCCTGAATGAATGTGAGCAAGGTACTTAACCTCTCTCTGCCTCATTTGTAAAATGCAGACAAAAATAGCTCTTTGGATTGTTCTTCAGTGCGCGGTTAATGCGTACAGCATGCTCAGCGCCGTATCTGACTTACAGCAATAACAGAGTAGCACCTATTTTCTCCTGGCTTTTCGTAGTCTTCTCTCCTTAGTCTTAATCTTTTTATTTTGTAAAATTTCTGTGTTCCTCTCCTATGATTTTCTTTAAAAATTTTTATTTTCACACATGTTATATTACATTGTTTAGTCCTGGAAATGACACTATTATATAGATTGGTGATTAGATGAATGAAACCTTATGATTTAGACAAAGATTTAGCAATAATTGCTAATAATTACGGCAGCCAGTACTGAAGAATTTAAAAATTACCTGGATGGTTTCAAGCAATTTTGTAGACATATTGTTTTCTTTTTCCTGTTTCAGATGAGAAAAGTTTATTTAAAGAACAGTGTGAGTAGCTTGAAGAGCTTCTGTATTGGCATTAGCAGGAAGAGTATTTGCCAGTGTAGCCTGTGAAGAATAGATAGGAAAACCATCCTTAAAAAATGAATGACAAGGATAAAGCAGAATGATGTAGTCCTTAAATAAATCATTCTGAAGAAATGGGTAACAATTAATTCCTGATGATCAACCGTAAAGTAAATGCATTTCTTTTATAGCTCAGAAAATAAAATTTAAATCTTCAAACTCCCAGTTGCCAGAATGAATAACAATAATTACAGGACGCTTGTTACATAATGGTCATTTTAATTACCATGTTTTTGCTTCTGTGATATAATTAGTTTTTTTAAAAATTTTTTTGAAAGATTTGAAGGAGAGACTTTTCCAGCTGATTTTAGGTCTTGTGTATTCTAATGAGTATAATTATACCTTCCAAGCAACAATGTCCAGAATCCAAGGAAGTAAGGAGGATTAGACAGTGAACATCTTGTATTTTAGAAGAGGCTCCAATGCCAAGCGTGCCGGAGCCAACTGCAAAGGCCTTTTGTCAGCTACTGAGCCAGCGTAGGAAAATATAAACCCTGTGCTGCTGCTGTTGTTGGCAGGGGTGTCTGGCCATGCCCTCCACGTGAGCATTACACTTTCTCTGCTCTGGTCCATTTTAAACCCTAATACTGAGCACAATGACACTCTAAGTAGTTACTGAGCAGAAGGCTATAGAGTCCTCCACCACCATTACCCTTCATTGGCAGCTAGAGTTTTCAGTTGGTTTCAACGTTGTTCTCAACTGCACACACAAATAGGCACCACTGTCTCAGGCAGATCATTGACAGGACCGTGGAGAGACGGCGAAGGGGCTCGCTGTGGCAGAACGCAGACCTAAAGGAGCAGTTTCAGGCCACTTGATTAAGTAAGAGGCTAGTTGCATAGTATGCTGCTAAGGGATGTCCTTTCTGATCACAGTCTGTGAGCAATTAGAATGGGTTGCAAACTCCTAGAGGGGCTGTACTTGCCTTTTGTACTATGCCTGGTGGGCTGCTGCCCATGGGGTCGCAAGAGTCAGACACGACTGAAGTGACTTAGCAGCAGCAGCAACAGCATATATCCCTTAAACTTGCTGTCTGTTACTTTGGAGGAGCCTTGTTTCTGCTGTGATGGGATGGTGCAGTTAGAAGTAATTTACGGCTCACTTCTGTACCGTTTCTTGCTTTATGGCTGTGGCAGGGTACAGCTTCTGTTAATGGGAACCCCTCCTGCAATGAGGGATGGTACCATGCCTCCGTTGTGGCAGAACAGAGCACCTCACTCAGACCCTCCCATTATTCTTGTGGCGTCCTGGCCAGCAACGGGCAGAGGGTTATAGGACAGACGATTAATCCTGATTCTACAATGGGGAGGGCAAGTTTCCTGACTACTGTGACGTCAGGACTCTAGGAGGCCAGTGCCACGTGGATTGCTGTATTACCCTCTCTCTCAAGCCCTGGTCCTTCTTTGCTTTCTGCCCCGTTTTCTTCCTTTATGGTAGAAAATGAGCCAAAGCAGAAAGGGAGAGGCAGGGAGCATTTCTCTGTGCTTCCTCCCTTATTTGAACCAGAAGGAAACATTTCTCAGAAGCTTCTTCTAGGTTTTCCTTAGGCTGGAACTAGGTCTCACACCCACACCTATAACGGTCACTTTCAAAGGGCTGTAAAGTTGCTAAACCAATTGTGATTCTCCCCCTGCACCGTATGTTGCTATTGGATAAAATAGGGATTCTTCCCCTGGAAGAATAAGGGAATGGCTGGAACCCAGAATTTGTGGTCATGGCTACTTGCTAACCATGATGTCTTCGGAAAGTCTCTAAACCTCCTTTGTCCTTTGGGTCATCATGGCTCCCTGCCTGGGATTCAGGGGCATTGAGTTCTTCAGGATACTGAATGACTTTCTCTCAGGTCTCTCTGAAGCTGGTTGTTGTTGTACACAAAAATAGAGTGTGATGTCCTCTCTAAAGCAGCTTTGTTGTATCCTTGCCTCCAAGTTTCCCCTCACATAGAACCCCTCCCAGAACACCTGGAGCTCCTTTCTCTGTGGCAGTCAGTCCAGGTCCCGGGGTGGGGGTGAAAGGGGCGCCTGTGTCTCTCCCACCAGCCTTCTCTGGCGGGAGATTGCCGCCCATCTGAATTTCATTTCAGGTGCAGTTGTGTGTTATGCTATTTGGAAAATTCAGTATTTACAAACCAGCACTGAAGTTAAAGTTGCCAGTTTTAAGAGATCAAACTTTAGTTTTGATAAGCTAAAGGAATGCTTCCAGAATATTTGACTTGAAGAAACAAATCTGAAGTTGTTTTTATTTGAAAATGCACATCAGCATTCCTGGGCTTCTCTGGTGGCTCAGTGGTAAAGAATCTGCCTGCCAGTGCAGGAGACATGGGTTTGATCCTTGGGTCAGGAAGATCTCCTGGAGAGGAAAATGGCAGCCCACTCCATTATTCTTGCCTGGGAAATCCCATGGACGGAGGAGCCGGGTGGAATACAGCTCTGTCCTATGTGTGCCACGTCGCTTCAGTCGTGTCTGACTCTATGATCCTGAGGACTTTAGCCCACCAGCCTCCTCTGTCCATGGGATTCTCCAAGGAGGAAAACTGGAGTGGGTTGCCACGCCCTCCTCCAGGGGATCTTTCCGACCCTCTTACATCTCCTGCATTGGAAGGCGGGTCCTTTACCACTAGTGCCACCTGGGAATACATCTCATGGGGTCGGCAAAGAGTCGGACACAACTTAGTGACTTAACAACAACAACAATCAGCATTCCTACAGTAGATAAAGAGCTTGGATTGTAATTAAGACAGGCCACGTCAGAAACATTTGGGTCTGGAAACTGGGCAGATCTGTCAGGATGGGATACTTCTATGATGTAGGCTGTGTTTCATGTAATAAGAGGAAAATCAGGCAGGGAAAATACAACAGTCAAATTCTCTTCTGTGACACACAAATGCTCAGAATCAGAGAATGCCCAGCCAGTAGGTTGTTGAGATGCCTAGAAGTAGGTGGAGGTCAAGGAAACCAAGCATACAGTAAGCAGTTAATAAATGATCAACTGCCATTAGAGTTGCCACCAGTATGTTTGTTGATAGCATGAATGTATGGATGTAGCCTTTAGTATCAAAACGGTCCTGATTGCAGTCAACCCACTGTAGACCCACTCTCCCTAATTACAGGTTCTCCCAGGGCCAGACCACTCACAGGGGTGTTAAGTTTGAGACAATGTTTGATTGCTGCGTGCCTCCTCCTCCTGTAGGCTGAGATCCACGAGGGCGGTGGCTATGGCTGCTTTTGTGCATTATAGCATTCCTAGATGTATCACAGGGCCTGGCTTAGTGAAATATTTGATATACATATATGCGTGTGTGCTAATTCACTAAGCCATGCCCGAATCTTTACGAGCCTACAGACTGTAGCCCGCCAGACCCCTCTGTCCATGGGATTTCCCAGGTAACAGGACTGGAATAGGTTGCCATCCCCTTCTCCAGGGAATCTTTCTGACCCAGGGATCGAACCCTAGTCTCTAATGTCTCCTGCATTGGCAGGCTGATTCTTTATCACTAGCACCACCGGTCATAGGGCCTTGTTTAATCAAATATTGGAAACAAATACATATATAGTATGTATAGTATATACAAATAAAGGAATGGATTTATGTTAGAGTTAGGACTTTGGGGGTTGGAAGGTAATAGTGATAATGGAAGAACGTGGTCACAGCTGAAGCTTTTATTTTATTATTATTTATCATTGCAAATGGTTTGTTTATTAACTATATGTTAGGTTTACACATTTTACCTGTGTGAAGAGAGTTTGAGGGTATTACAATCAAAAATAAATTTAAGGTATGAATATTAAAATAGAAATGAAAATTCAAGCCTACAGGTACTGGTGAATGCAAATTAACATATACCCAATCTTCTTTTGTGGCCCAGCTGGTAAAGAATCCGCCTGCAATGCAGGAGACCTGGGTTCAGTCCCTGGGTTGGGAAGATCCCCAGAGAAGGGAAAGGCTACTCACTCCAGTATTCTGGCCTGGAGAATTCCAAGGACTGTACAGTCCATGGAGTCATAAAGAGTTGGACACGACTGAGTGACTTTCTTGGATGAGGGGTATTTCCTCACCACCACCCTTCCTGACCTTCAACATGGGATGGCTCCTCTAGGCTCTCATGCACCCAGGCAGCCACTGCTCCTTGGGTGTGGGGTTGATCCTCCCAGCTGCCACCCCTGGCCTTGGGTGTGGGGTGGCTCCTCTTGGCCACCACCAATCATGGCATCTGGTCCCATCACTTCATGGGAAATAGATGGGGAAACAGTGTCAGACTTATTTTTGGGGGGCTCCAAAATTACTGCAGATGGCGATTGCAGCCATGAAATTAAAAAACGCTTACTCCTTGGAAGAAAAGTTATGACCAACCTAGATAGCATATTCAAAAGCAGAGACATTACTTTGCTGACTAAGGTCCGTCTAGTCAAGGCTATGGTTTTTCGAGTGGTCATGTATGGATGTGAGAGTTGGACTGTGAAGAAGGCTGAGTGCTGAAGAATTGATGCTTTTGAACTGTGGTGTTGGAGAAGACTCTTTAGAGTCCCTTGGACTGCAAGGAGATCCAACCAGTCCATTCTAAAGGAGATCAGCCCTGGGATTTCTTTGGAAGGAATGATGCTAAAGCTGAAACTCCAGTACTTTGGCCACCTCATGCGAAGAGTTGACTCATTGGAAAAGACTCTGATGCTGGGAGGGATTGGGGGCAGGAGGAAAAGGGACGACTGAGGATGAGATGGCTGGATAGCATCACGGACTCGATGGATGTGAGTCTGAGTAAACTCTCGGAGATGGTGATGGACAGGGAGGCCTGGCGTGCTGCGATTCATGGGGTCGCAAAGAGTCGGACACAACTGAGCGAATGAACTGAATGACTTTCACTTTCAGTTACTGTATTTTTTTGTAATTAAGTTTATATTTGTTTCCTGTTAGTCATGGCAAAAATAGTGAAGGAAGAGGTAAAGGAGGAGGGGCGTGGAAGAAGAAGAATCTACTGTCAGGTTTCTGGGAGAGATAAATATGGATAAATCCAAAATTTAAAATAAAAGTTTGGATGCTTTTACTAAGAACTGCATACAACGTTAGATTGAACCAGATTGGACACAAGAGATTTAAGACTGAGAACCTTAGCACCAAAAGGATCTGTGTTGGAGAGTGAAGGTCAGGTGACCCCCTCCTTGGGGGTAGAGACATGAAGTCAGAGACGCTGTTTAGGCCTTCACAGTTATTTGACAGCCTCTCACTCTTGCTGCGTAATTGGTAGTTCCTTAAATGTGGACACTTTTTCTGATTGGTACTTCCAGTACCTTGTGTGTCTTGTACACATGGATAGGTGTATTGTGATGGTTGAATGAGTGAATGAATCAATAGACAAAAAGATTCCAGATTAGAAACTAATCAGGACAAATGAATGGAAGGTAGGGAATTACAGATGTACAGCTATATATCCATTAGATGAATGTTTTTGGCTCTACGTCAGAAAGGGATAGGAATTTCTCATTAATTTAGTAAATCATAGGTTCAGCTGATTTCACTGTCAAACAAAAATGACAGTTACAATATTGCCTATATGTCACAGACAGTCTAGATATGTAGTATCTGTATGTCCTCATGAATGGGAAACAGTGATTGCTACCATGTGGAGGGAGTTTTGGAAGCTCTAGAGGAAGGAGAAGGAAAAAAAAAATGAGCAGAAGTGTTAGCTGCTGCTGGTTTCCTACCAGATAGCCATTGTCTGTTTCTTGCTAATTTGGCCCAAGTTTTTGGTTTTCCACATACTCATATAAAAACAAAGTTTCTGAGCCTCATTTGCAGCAGACCGACCAAATGATGGGAACTGATGAGAGATAAAAGGGAGTTGCTAGGTACAAATGTGTGAGTTACAAACATTCTTTTTTTGTGTGTATGTGCTTCAAAATTCCCATTTATTGAAATGCAGAGGAGGCTGTTGAATTATTTTTCAAAACATGTAAAATATTAAAAAAATAAAATTATACATATATACACACAATTGTACCACTGAATATCATAAATTATATCACCTATGTCATTGTCAATAATGGATTTTTTTTTACATTCTTGACTTTGTCCTTGTTTTTATTTTATTGTTGTAAGATTTGTTTATAGTGAAATTTGCAATTTTAATATTTTTTCACTTTTTAATTGAAAATAGTTGATTTATAATATTATATTAGTTTCAGGTATACAACATAGTGATTCAATATTTTTATAGATTATACTCCGTTTAAAATTATAAAATAATGGCTTTATTTCCCAGTGCTGTGCAGTGTATCCTTATTGCTTATTTATTTTATACACAGTAGTTTGTACTTCTTAGTTCACTCAGTTGTGTTTGACTCTGTGATCCCATGGACTGTAGCCCACCAGGCTCCTATCTCCATGGAATTCTCCAAGCAAGAATACTGGAAAGAGTAGCCATTCCCTTCTCCAGGGGATCTTCCTGACCCAGGTCTCCTGCATTACAGGCAGATTCTTTACTGTCTGAGCCACATCTTGCCTCCTTAACTGTTTCCTTTTTCCACTGGTAAACAGTAGTTTATCATCTATATCTGTGAGTCTGTTTTTCTTGGTTATATTCAATAAATTGTTTTACTTTTTAGATTTCACATTGAATAGATGTCACCTAGTATTTGTCTTTTTAAAATTTATTTCATTAAGAGTCATACACTCTAGGCAGAATCCCATTATTTTTTATAGATGAAAAATATTGCATTATACCTGTGTGTGTGTGTCCCCCTTGTGTTCTTTATCTGTTCGTCTGCTGATGGACACCCAGGTTGCTTTTGTATCTTGACTCCTGTAAATCATGCTCTTAGGAACATGAGGGTGCATGTAGCTTTTTGAATCACTTTTTTTTTTTTCAGATATAATGTTTTTGTTTTTTCAGATATGCACCCAGGAGTGAAATTGCTCACTCTTGTGGTAGTTCTAGCTTTAGTTTTTCAAGGAATAACCATGCTGTTTTCTACAGTGGCTGCACCAATTTACATTCCCACTAACAATGTACTAGGGTTTTGTTTTCTCCACATCCTCACTAACGTTCTTGTTTGTAGATTTTTTAATGATAGCCATCCTGCCATCCTGACAGGTGTGAGGTGATATCCTGTGGTTCTGATTTGCATTTCTCTGATAATTAGTGACATCAAGCATCTTTTCATGTTGTTGCTGGTAATCTGTATATCTTCTTTGGAAAAATGTTTATTCAGGTTTTATTCTCATTTTTAATTGGATATTTTAATATTGAGTTGTGTAAGCTGTTTCTGTATTTTGGGTATTAATCTGCTTTTGGTCATATCATTTGCAAATATTTTCACCCATTCAGCAGGCTGTCTTTTTGTTTTGTCTGTGGTTTCTTTTTCTGAGTAAAAACTTTTAAATAATTCAGTCTCATTTGTTTATTTTTGCTTTTGTTTCCTTTGCCTTAGGAGTCCAAATGCAAGAAAATATTGCTGCAATTTATGTCAAAGAGTGTTCTGTTCTCTTCTAGGAGTGTTACGGCTTCAGGTTTTACATTTAGGTCTTTAATCCTTTTTGAGTTTATTTTTGTATATGGTGTGACAGTGTGTTCTAATTTCATTCTTTTACATGTACTGTTCATCAGTATTATGCAGCAGCCTGGATGGGAGTGGGGTTTGGGGGAGAATGGGTACCTGTATATATATGGCTCAGTCACTTCATTTTTCACCTGAAACTATCACAACATTGTTGATTGGCTATACCTCAATATAAAATGAAAAGTTCAAAGAAAAAAATTTAATGCTAGAGATGCAGTGGAGAAAAGGGAACTCTCCTCACTGATGGTGGGAATGTAAATTGCTACAGACACTACGGGGAACAGTATGGAGGTTCCTTAAGAAAAAAGCAGCGAAACTGGCACTACCGTATGATTCAGTGCATTTCCCTGGTCACTCAGCTGGTAAAGCACCTGCCTACAAGGCAGGAGACCCCAGTTTGATTCCTGGCTTGGGAAGATCCCCTGCCGAAGGAATAGGCTACCCACTCCAACCCTGGTGGCTCAGAAGTTGAAGAATCTGCCTGCAATGTAGGAGACCTGAGTTCGATCCCTGAGTTGAGAAGGTCCCCTGGAGGAGGACATGGCAACCCAATCCAGTATTCTTGCCAAGAGAATGCTCATGGACAGAGGAGCCTGGTGGGCTACAGTCCATGAAGTCGCAAAGTGTTGGACATGATGGTGTGACTGAAAGCACAGCATAGCACATATGATTCAGGAGTCCAAGTCCTGGACATATATCTAGAAAGGCTGAAAGCTCCAATTTGAAAAGATACGGGTATCTCAGTTTTCATAGCACCACTGTTTACAATATCCAAGACATGGCAGCAACCTAAGTGTCCATTGACAGATGAATGGATAAAGAAGATGTGGTGTATATATACAATGGAATATTATTTAGCCAGAGAAAAGAATGAAATAATGCCATTTGCAACAACATGGATGGGCCTAGACATTATGAAACTGAATGAAGTAAGTCATGGAAAGGCAAATAATATATCTGCCTATATGTAGAATCTTAAAAAAATGACACAAAATAACATATTAACAAAACAAAAATAGACTCACAGACATAGAAACTTATGGTTACCAAAGGGGATAAGTTAGGAATTTGGGATTAACAGATACACACTATTAAATATAAAATAGATAAACAACAAGGATGTACTTAAAATTCAGGGAGCCATAGTCAATATCTTTTCATAACCTACAATGGAAAATAATCTGAAAAAGAATCTTTTTGCCATACACTTGAAAGATTGTAAGCCAACTATGAAAGTGTTAGTCACTCAGTCGTGTCTGACTCTTTGCAACCTCATGGACTATAGCCTGCTAGTCGTCTTTGTCCATGGGATTTTTCAGGCAAGAATATTGGAGTGGGTAGCATTCCCTTCTCCAAGGAATCCCTATTATGTCCCACTGATCTGTGTGTCTGGTTTTTTGTGCCAGTATCATGCTGATTTGATTATGGTAGCCTTGTAGCATAGTCTAAATTAGGGACCATAATACCTCCAGCTTTATTCTTTTTTTCACAAGATTGCTTTTGCAATTCACGGTCTTTTGTATTTCCATATAAATTTTAGGATTATTTGTTCTATATACTTTGGATAGTATGGACATTTTAACAGTGGCAATTCTTTCAGTCCATGAACATGGGATATCTTTTGAATTTTTGGTTTCGTGTTCAATTTCCTTCAGTATTCTAAAGTTTCAGAGTATAAGCTTTTTACCCCTTGGCTAAGTTTATTACTAGGTATTTTATTTTATTTTTAATGAGATTTTAAATGAGGTTGTTTTCTTGCTTTCTTCTCCTGATAGTTGGTCCTCCTCCTATTCTTTAGAATTCTGCATTCAGATGGATGTATCTTTTCTTTTCTCCTTTGCCTTTCACCTCTCTTTTCTCAGCAATTTGTAAGGCCTCCTCAGACAGCTATTTTCCCTTTTTGCGTTTCTTCTTGTTGGGGATGGTTTTGATCACTGCCTCCTGTACAGTGTTATGAACCTCTGTCCATGGTTCTTCAGGCACTCTGTCTATCAGATCTAATCCCTTGAATCTGTTTGTCACTTCCACTGTATAATCGTTAAGGGATTTGATTTAGGTCATATCTGAATGGCCTGGTGATTTCCTCTACTTTCTTTAATCTTAGTCTGAATTTTGAAATAAGGAGTTCACGATCTGAGCCACAGTCAGCTCCTTGTCTTGTTTTTGCTGACTGTAAACAGCTTCTTCATCTTCGGCTGCAAAGAATATAATCAATCTGATTTTGATATCGATTATCTAGTGATGTCCCTGTATAGAGTCTTCTCTTGTGTTGTTGGAAGAGGGTGTTTGCTATGACTAGTGTGTTCTATTTGCAAAACTCTCTTAACCTTTGATTGGCTTCATTTTGTACTCTAAGGCCAAACTTGCCTGTTACTCCAGTTATCTCTTGACTTCCTACTCTTGCATTCCAGTTCCCTATAATGAAAAGGACATCATATTTTTGGTGTTAGTACTAGAAACTCTTGTAGTTTTTCATAGAACTGTTCAACTTCAACTTCTTGGGCATCAGTGGTTGGGGCATAGACTTGGATTACTGTGATACTGAATGGTTTGCTTGGAAACAGGCAGAGATCATTCTATCATTTTTGAGTCTGCACCTAGGTACTTAATTTGGGGCTCTTTTGTTGATTAGGAGGGCTACTCCCTTTCTCTAAGGAATTCTTGCCCACAGTTTTAGATATAATGGTCATCTGAATTAAATTCACCCATTCTAGTCCATTTTAATTCACTGATTCCTAAAATGTTGATGTTCACTCTTGCCATCTCTTGTTTGACCACTTCCAATTTTCCTTGATTCATGGACATGACATTCCAGGTTCCTATGCAGTGTTGTTCTTTACAGCATTGGACTTTACTTTAATCACCAGTCATATCCAAAACTTGGCATTGTTTTCGGTTTGGCTCAGCCCCTTTATTCTTTCTGGAGTTATTTCTCCACTCTGCTCCAGTAGCTTATTGGGCACCTACTGACCTGTGGGTTTCATCCTTCAGTGTTATATCTTTTTGCCTTTTCATACTGCTCATGGGGTTCTCAAGGCAAGAATACTGAAGTGGTTTGTCATTTCCTTCTCCAGTGGACCATGATTTTTCAGAACTCTCCTCCGTGACCCGTCTGTCTTGGGTGGCCCTACACAGTATGGCTTATAGTTTCATTGAGTTAGACAAAGTTGTTATCCAAGTGATCAGTGTGGTTAGTTTTCTGTGATTGTGGTTTCCATTCTGTCTGCCCTCTGAGGGATAAGGATAAGAGGCTTTTGGAAGCTTCCTGATGGGAAGGGCTGGCTGTGGGGGAATCTGGGTCTTGTTCTGATGGGTGAGGCCGTTATCATTAAATCTCTAATGAGATTTTTCTGTTAATGGGTGGGGCCGTGTCCTTCCTTTCAGTTTGGACTGAGGCCAAACTATGATGGGGTAATGGTGGTGACGGTAACTTCCTTCAGGAGGACTTAGGCCAGGACGCCTGTAGTCAGTGCCCCCTTTCCCACGGCAGGCCTCTGTCGACCAGTGCCTCCAGAGACTCCTGGAGCTCACAGGCAAGTCTGGCTCCGTCTCTTGTGGGGTCACTGCTCCTTTCTTCTGGGTCCTGGTGCACACAAGCTTTTGTTTGTGCCCTCCAGGAGTCTGTTTCCCTAGTCCTGTGGAAGTTCTGATCTCACTTCAAAGTCAAATTGTTGGGTCATACAGAATTTTTTGTTTAACTTCTTGGGGAACCACAAATCATTTTCTGTGTTAGTTCCACCATTTTACATACCCACCAGCAATGTTAGATGGTTCTGATATTCATATCCTTGCCAACACATGTTACCATTTATTTTTTAAAAACAAATTTTTATATAGCTTTAATAGTAGCATTGTGGGTTCATTTGCCCTTCCCTAATGATTAATGATGTTGAAACCTTTTCATGTGGTTATTGGCATTTATATATCTTCTTTACAGAAATAAATATTCAAATCCTTTGATCTTTTTTTATTTGGGTTATTTGTTTTTTTGTTTCTGTCATTTAACTGAGTTGTAGGAATCCTTTATGTGTTCTGAATATTAAGCACTTACATTTTCTCCCATATCTTGAGCTATTTTTTCACTCTGTTGATAGTGTCCTTCTGTGCATAGAGTTTTAAGTTTTGGTGAAGTCAGATTTATCTGTTTTTCTCCTTTGTTGTTCATGGCTTTGTGTCATATCTGAGAATACATTGCTCAACCCACGGTCACGAAGATGACAGCATGCTTGACTTTTACAACTTTAATACTGCATGAATGGTTTTTGGTTTTTGGATTATCACCAAGCTTTTAAAATTTCTGTCTTAGGAGTTTTCATGTCATTAACCTCTCCATTAGATATTAAGACCACAGCCATATACAGAATGAAAAGAAAAAGTGTTTTGAGATAGAAACAGAAGACCTGACTTCTGCCTCAGGTGCCACTGGTGTGGCAGATACTTGAGCACTTTATCCATTTTCCTTCCTTCTGTGAACAGCCTTCACTGTTTGAGACTCTGCCTCCTATGTTCTCAGTCCATGTGCCAGCCACAGAGAATGGCTCTTGTTTTAGACTTAAGCACATGCTGGAGTCACACAGTAGTTTTGGCTACAGAGACATCAAGACACAGTGCATTTTTTTCTGGTAATTTTTCAGCAAAAGCAGACACCCTTCCCATTGGATTTCAAACCAAGAGAATGGGGTCTGGAGCTACTGACAGATACCTTACAGTATAAGCAGAGAATCTGTCTGAGAACAGAAGCAACTTGGAAGATGGAGAATCAAGAACCCAGGCGAAAATAAGGTCTTACTCTGAAATTTGAATCAGTAATTCCTCGCTTTGCTTAAGACAGTTGGGGTTGGTTATGCAGTCACTTGGCAACAGGAAGCGTCTTCCTGGACACAGCTAGGAACAAAATTGGGAGCTTGAGTATGTCACTTTACATCTCTGCATCTCTGTTTTGAATCTGAGATGCATGGTTTCTATTTTGGGAACTATGAAATAGAGACATTGCAAGGTGAAGTAACTATCTTCAAAGTCACAGTATATCCTCAGGAGCACTTAAATCTATAAGCTCATGTTTTGGATGTTTAGTTCTAGTGGATAAAATCATTGTTTTTTATTAAGCAGAAAACTGACTGATGATGTCTTCTGCAGACTTGCTCAGACTTGTAAATTCCAATATTACAGCAAAGAATTCAAGACTTTAGGTAAATTGCTTCCCCTGCTGAGCTGCTGATGGACAGACCAGTACAGTATGTACTAGGAGGAGTGCATGCACCCACAATTGATGTCCTGTGAGATCTGAAAATTGTACTTGACAAAGGAAATTAAACTTGGCTCAGGCAGTCTGAGACACTGAATGAGCTCTCTCTCTGTCCCTCTCTTTCTCTCTCTCAAGATCTCAAGTTCATGAACTCATTTTCTTTGGCTCACTTTCATCATCTCCCTAGCAGATAGGATTATTGCTTGCATCTGGCTAGGATAAGAATGTAAGACTACCACTTTCTCTAGGACACTTTCCCTTTTCCTGCAGGCTGCACTCAACTGGCACGCACCTGCTTGGGTGAAAAGACTCCTTACACTGCCGTTTCTTAGGCTTTCTTCCTTCCTTTCTCCCCTCCTCTGTCTCCCCTTTCTTCCCTCTCTTTCTTCCTTCTCCTTCTTGTTCTTTTTTTTTCCAATTCTTAAAGAAAAATCTTTAGGATTCCCTTTCGCTCCCACCTCTCCCCGGCAAGAGAGGATTTTATATTTTCACGTCTTCTAGATGGCTTATGGTATTAGTAGTGGCTTTCCCTTCAGGGATAACTAAAAGAAATTACCTTAAAAGTTTTTTTTACAGAGCAGTTTTTTGTTGAAAACTTGATAAAAGAGAAAAACAAACTTAGATTCCCACAGAGGCAGGTTTGAAGACAGCAGAGAAATCACGAAAATTTTTAAAAATCTTGCTCTATCTCTTTATCTTACAAATGATTGCATGAAGACCAGAGCGACCTTAGGGACTGCTTAGAATTTTGTGCAGATAATTTTTGGCAGGGTTAGTCCAAAGCATATCAATTCTTTGTAGTGGTACTGTAGTAAGAGTGATACTCTGCTTTGAACAGAGCTAGAGTTCCTTCTTTATAAAGAACTCCCAATTTCTAGGTTTTAAATTAGAAAATTTCTAATTAGAATAGGGCCACAGTATTCAGAAGAATGGTGCAGATAGCCAGTTTTATGTGATATATTTTAAGGATGTAAGACTGTGTTATTTGTATAACATTTGGCTTATTTAATGTTCAGTATTCAAATTTATTCTCAATTCAGTTCAGTCTCAGTCGTGTCCGACTGTTTGCGACCCCACGAATCGCAGCATGCCATCCCTGTCCATCACCAACTCCTGGAGTTCACTCAGGCTCAGTGTCCATCGAGTCAGTGATGCCATCCAGCCATCTCATCCTCTGTTGTCCCCTTCTCCTCCTGCTCCCAATCCCTCTCAGCATCAGAGTCTTTTCCAATGAGTCAGCTCTTCACATGAGGTGGCCAAAATACTGGAGTTTCAGCTTTAGCATCATTCTTTCCAAAGAAATCCCAGGGCTGATCTCTTTCACAATGGACAAGTTGGATCTCCTTGCAGTCCAAGGGACTCTCAAGAGTCTTCTCCAACACCACAGTTCAAAAGCATCAATTCTTTGGCACTCAGCTTTCTTCATAGTACAACTCTCACACCCATACATAACTACTGGAAAAACCATAGCTTTGACAAGACGGACCTTTGTTGACAAAGTAATGTCTCTGCTTTTTAATATGCTATCTAAGTTGGTCATAGCTTTTCTTCCAAGGAGCAAGCATCTTTTAATTTCATGGCTGCAGTCACCATCTACAGTGATTTTGGAGCCCAGGAAAATAAAGTCTGACACTGTTTCCATTATTTCCCCATCTATTTGCCATGAAGTGATGGGACTGGATGCTATGGTCTTTGCTTTTTGAATGCTGTATTTTAAGCCAGCTTTTTCACTCTCCTCTTTCACCTTCATCAAGAGGCTCATTAGTACCTCTTTGCTTTCTGCCATAAGGGTGGTGTCATCTACATATATCTGAAGTTATTGATAATTCTTCCAGCAATCTTGATTCCAGCTTGTGCTTCATCCAGTCCAGCATTTTGCATGATGTACTCTGAATATAAATTAAGTGAGCAGGGTGACAATATACAGCCTTAACTTATTCCTTCCCAGTTTGGAACCAGTCTGTTGTTCCATGTCTGGTTCTAACTTTTGCTTCTTGACCTCAAACAGATTTTTCAGGAGGCAGGTAAGGTTGCCTGCTATTTCCATCTCTTTAAAAATTTCCACAGTTTGTTGTGATCCACACAGTCAAAAGCTTTGGCATAGCCAGTAAAGCAGAAGTAGATGTTTTTTCTGGAATTCTCTTGGGGTTTCTGTGATCCAGAGGATGCTGGTAATTTGATCTCTGGTTCCTCTGCCACTTTATAAATAGATTTTTAATTTACTATATATACATAATTGCTGTATCTCACCTATTCATTTTTTCTTGTTTCTTTCTCCCTTTTTCTTTCTATCAAATCATCTCTAGCTCCCAGCCTTTTAGGAAATATAGTTACTTTAATTCTCTTATGTTATATACAAATCATCAATGCACCTATTTAAACTTTGCACACAGGTACATCTCGCTATATAGACTTTTTGGTTCTGTGTTCAAAAAATAAGGTCATATTAGACTCACTTTGATACATCTTGCTTTTAGCTTCTTGTTTATCTCCAGTACTTTAATGTAGATAGGAATTATTCGATTATAAATTCAAGAAGTCTCTGGTTTATTAATCTTAATCATTTTCTGGTCTCTTTCTAGTTGCCTATACTCTCTCCCATTTCTTCCCCTAATGTCCTTCACATGCCCTAGTTCAGATAGGGTAGAGAAGAGCAACAATTAACAGTTGCCAAATGGATGACAGAACTCAAGTCCTTAGTGAAGACTGAAATACTGTGTATAATATCATAGGGACATGGTGGAGTGGGTGGGGTTGGGATTTATCAAGAGTTGCAATTCAAGTTGGATGTGTATTACAGAGCCAAGAATATTGAAGCTGGAAGACCTTGCAGCTAAACTAGTCTAGTAGTTCTCATACTTTTGAACATAAGAATCACCTGGGAAATTTGTCAAGAAAAATGTAATCCTTGGAACCTGATTCAGTAAGAGTTGATGTGACCCAGAAAATATGAATTTTTAAAAAGTGCAGCAGGTGCTACTGCATATACGATATCCTCAAAGAGATTTTGAAAACTCTTGGCAGACAAGGAAAGCGAGGTCTAGGGACTCATTGACTTGCCCAAGTTTAAACAACCATATTTAGGTAGTAGAAACTAATTCCCCTTCCTTGGTATGGAGTACAGGAACCAGTCTGTTGTTCCATGTCTGGTTCTAACTTTTGCTTCTTGACCTCAAACAGATTTTTCAGGAGGCAGGTAAGGTTGCCTGCTATTTCCATCTCTTTAAAAATTTCCACAGTTTGTTGTGATCCACACAGTCAAAAGCTTTGGCATAGCCAGTAAAGCAGAAGTAGATGTTTTTTCTGGAATTCTCTTGGGGTTTCTGTGATCCAGAGGATGCTGGTAATTTGATCTCTGGTTCCTCTGCCACTTTATAAATAGATTTTTAATTTACTATATATACATAATTGCTGTATCTCACCTATTCATTTTTTCTTGTTTCTTTCTCCCTTTTTCTTTCTATCAAATCATCTCTAGCTCCCAGCCTTTTAGGAAATATAGTTACTTTAATTCTCTTATGTTATATACAAATCATCAATGCACCTATTTAAACTTTGCACACAGGTACATCTCGCTATATAGACTTTTTGGTTCTGTGTTCAAAAAATAAGGTCATATTAGACTCACTTTGATACATCTTGCTTTTAGCTTCTTGTTTATCTCCAGTACTTTAATGTAGATAGGAATTATTCGATTATAAATTCAAGAAGTCTCTGGTTTATTATCTTAATCATTTTCTGGTCTCTTTCTAGTTGCCTATACTCTCTCCCATTTCTTCCCCTAATGTCCTTCACATGCCCTAGTTCAGATAGGGTAGAGAAGAGCAACAATTAACAGTTGCCAAATGGATGACAGAACTCAAGTCCTTAGTGAAGACTGAAATACTGTGTATAATATCATAGGGACATGGTGGAGTGGGTGGGGTTGGGATTTATCAAGAGTTGCAATTCAAGTTGGATGTGTATTACAGAGCCAAGAATATTGAAGCTGGAAGACCTTGCAGCTAAACTAGTCTAGTAGTTCTCATACTTTTGAACATAAGAATCACCTGGGAAATTTGTCAAGAAAAATGTAATCCTTGGAACCTGATTCAGTAAGAGTTGATGTGACCCAGAAAATATGAATTTTTAAAAAGTGCAGCAGGTGCTACTGCATATACGATATCCTCAAAGAGATTTTGAAAACTCTTGGCAGACAAGGAAAGCGAGGTCTAGGGACTCATTGACTTGCCCAAGTTTAAACAACCATATTTAGGTAGTAGAAACTAATTCCCCTTCCTTGGTATGGAGTACAAGTGACTCATATCTAAAGATGTGTCTTTATTTTTCACAGTCTCTAGTAAAAGATCTAAAAATGTTCCAGCTGACTTTCTTTCCCCAAGTCTTCATTGCTAAGACAATGTTCTACCAAACAGAAAATGAGAATTTTAAAATTGGAATGATTCTTGGGAGAGAAAGACTGAATCTTATTAAACAAGTCATCTCAAAGTAATGTTACTTTTCAGGTAATCAAAGAAAAGAGATTGAGGTAAATGACTTACCTATTCATCCACAGTTGTCTGTCAAAAGAATGTTAAGTCATCTCATCCCACTTCCTGGTTGGTTATTTTCACTTAGAATTTCAGGAAAATAACTCTCATATTTTTGAAACCGACTTTGAATCTTCTCAGTTGAAAATAGCTTCATGCAGGTGGATGAAGGAATCATTTGGTGACATGACATATGGGTTAGTATTATTAAACTTTTGGATTATGTTATGTATTCGTGGCTCATTTTGAAGTATTTTTATATCCCCTTGTGCTTCAGGGGATGAATATTATCACCCATACAAGTTTACAAAACTTTATGTTTAACATAAAATAGTTTAAGACCTCATGGGGCAATCTAGTTTACAATTAAAATGTCACAGGCAGTGAGTCCCTCATTAAAAACACAAAGTAAAACTTAACTCATGCCATTAAAATACCTCATTCATTACTACAAACATGTACCATCTGGGGTCGTTTCTTGTGCCTCCCGGTTTCTTATTAGCAAGGGAGAGATAGGGGTTGACTTCCTCCAGAAATCAGTGTGTCTTACATGATGCAGACGCACACTGCTGATTGTGAGCAGTCCTTAATTGCTGATGGGAGCCTCTGACCATGTGCTCGCGCTGGAACTTGTCCTTCACCAGTGCTTTAAAAATGACTCAACTCTCAAATTCCTACTGAGGTTTACTTTTCTTACTGATACTACCTTTTATGACTAGAAAAGATAGGGTTTAATTTTTTTAGCTTAATTAAAAAATTTTTTTTTTTGTTTTGGGAGAGTAGTTGCTTTACAATATTGTGTTGCCTTACAGCAATGCAAATCAGTCTGTGTGTGTGTGTGTGTGTGTGTGTGTGTGTGTGCATGCATGTGCCATAGGCTCAGTCATGTCTGACTCCTTGTGACCCCGGGTACTATGCCCTGCTAGGCTCCTTTGTCCAACAAATTTTTCAGACAAGACTACTAGAGTGGGTTATCATTTCCTACTCCAGGGGATCTTCCTGACTCAGGGATAGAACCCAAGTCTCTTGTGTCTCCTGCACTGGCAGGTGGATTCTTTAACCATTGTGCCACCTGGGAAGCCCATAAGAGAAGACAGTTACATTCTTGTGTTTTCCTGACTGGGTTTTGTGGTGGACCACCATCCCAGGTATGGGAGATCCTTGAAACATCTTGTTGCTTAGTCGTTAAGTCTTGTCTTATTCTTTTGCGACCCCATGGATTGACTGTAGCCCACCAGGTCCTCTGTCTATGGGATTTGCCAGGCAAGAGTACTAGAGTGGGTTGCCATTTCCTACTGCAGGGTATCTTCCTGACCCAGGGATCGAACCTACATTTCCTGCATTGGTAGGCGGATCCTTTACCACTGAGCCACTGGGGGAATCAGTCATAACTTATATATATTATATATATATCTCCCCTCCTTCTTGAACCTCCCCTCCTTCCCATGCCACCCCACTGGGTGGTCACAGCACACCAGACTGGACCCCCTGTGTTATGCAGAGGCTTCCCACCAGTTGTCTGTTTTACACATGATAATGTGTGTATGTCAAGGCCACTTTCTCAGTTCACCTGACCCTCTTCTTCCCCTCTGTGTCTGCTAGTTCATTAAGTTTAACTGTTAAAATTTAAAAAGAAATACTCATTTCCTCAACTCATAATAATGGTTAAAAGAAAAAGCTCCTCATTATGGCTGCCAGCTTTTATGTAGTAGGCACTATACTAGCATGATCTCTTTCATCCTCTCCACTACTTTTAGTTAGGCATTATTGCTCCCATCTTTTAGCTCGATAAACAGGCTTAAAGGTAAATAGCTTGCAAAGGCAAAATAGCTGGTGAGTCACGTATGTGTATATGATGCTTCTCTAAGGAATATTATATTGTGAAGATATCATGAGGTTGTTCTTTTAGGGTAATAGTTCTTGGTATAAAAAGGATTAATGCACATTTTGACTCCAGCTGCACTGAACTGAATACCTTGGTGGTACAGGCAGGAATTGCTGCCTACCTCTGCTGCTTAAAGTGTGGTCCATGTATCTGCATCTGCTGCATCACTTGAGCACTTGTTAGAGGTACAGAATCTCAGGTGTCATCTGAGGTCTGCTGCATTTGAATCTGTACTTGAAATAGTTCTTCACGTGATTTGCATGTATCTTACTATTTGGGAAGCACTGGACTAGATGTTCTTGGGTTTACCCTTAGCCAGTACTACTGTGGGCCCTGCAAACAGGAGGACTGACTCTGTGTCTCCCTCAAATGCCATCGTCCCCTGGGGATGGATAGGACTGTGGTGTAGCTCACACAGCATTTAGCACTCCGACTTTCCCTAGTAGTTGCTTAGTTCATTCCTCATGAATAAGCAAATGACTGTCTTCCTTATGGAAATATAATGACTATAAAAGTTTTCATATTAAATCAACAATGGACACCAAAGCCTTTTTAAACATTTAGTTAAAGCCTCAAATGCAGTACCATTCCATTCCATCTTTCCCCCATTTTTCAGGTTTTTCAAGGTAGGACAAGTAATTTCATTTAATATGCAAGGCTAAGCATTAAATATTTAAGACTGAGTCTCCCGAGCAAGGTAAGCCTTTTCTACTATGCTTGTTATGGACTCTCCCCCAGCTTAGAGACAAGTCACGATTCTACCTGCCTCATTTTCTTGTCCACATTATTGATTGTAAGTAGCCTCATCTGTATGAGGCTGATTTGTATCAGACTCATCACTCAGTCTTTTGACTAATTTCCATAACTGTAAGTAACTAGTTTGAGTTTCCTGGCCAATTCCTTTCCTCCACATTTGCTGTGAAAAGGATCCATTAACAAAGTAGACACAGAATTGATAGAGTTCCCACTTGAACATACACTGATACTGCATCTAGAATAGAATTGGGACTTTCAATAAAGACAGAGCAAAAACATTAAAAAAAAAACACGAAAAATGCAGAACCCTGATAATTGGGAAGTTCTCCTGCATGAACACTATTGAATTGTGTATCCTGAGAACATTCCGAGGGCACACTGCAGAGAGAGCAGAAATAAGACCACAGCAGGAATGGGGTCTTTGCATGTGTTCCCTGGAACCTGGACTTGGTGACTGGCTGCAGGCATGTTCAGCTGTAGCACTCAGATTCTGGACGCGTATCACTCTGTGCTGGAGTCTCGAACTCTGGACTTCCCTGAGAGCTCAGTGGTAAAGAATCTGCCTGCAGTGCAGGAGACCCCAGTTTGATCCCTCGGTTGGGAAGATCCCCTGGAGGAGGGCATGGCAACCCACTCCAGTATTCTTGCCTGGAGAATCCCCAGGGACAGAGGAGCCTGGTGGGCTACAGCCCATGGGGGTCCCAGAGAGACATGACTGAGCAACTAAGCGTGGCATACCTGGGAGCTGGCAGCTGGAAATGGGATTCGGGAAGGCAGGAAACAAAATGAAAATGTGGAAGTGGGAAGGAATGGAATGACTTAAGCTGATCTGAGTTTTCTTTTTAAATTTACTTCATTGTCAGAGTGAAGATTGTTGAAACTTATATGCTAATTTATGTATAGTAGATATAAATTCCTATTTGGTGTTAATGAGTGCTATTTTTAATAAACCTGAAAAGCAAAATGCACAGAAGTGGAAGATACTGAACATATACACACACAAACACACACACACACACACATATATATATATACACACACATATAAATATATATAAACACACACATATATGTGCTCAGTTGCTCAGTCATGTCCAACTCTGTGGCCCTGTGGACTGCAGCCAGCTAGATTTCTCTGTCCATGGAATTTTCCAGGCAAAAATACTGGAATGGGTTGCCCCTTCCTCCTCCAGGGGATATTCCTGACCCAGGGATCAAGCCTGCATCTCTTGTGTCTCCTGCAGGCAGACTTTTTACCACTAGGGTCACCTGGGAAGCCAATATACATATATATGTTTTTTATTTTTAAACTGCTCATTATTGCAGGTGACTTGAAGAATGAAGTTGGGTGTACTTTATGCTCTGGAGAATGCTCCCCCGCTCAGTGGTTTCCTCCCCATTTCTTCCTACTTTTATTTCTATGCTCAGAAGGCAGATAGAGGAGAGCTAGGAAAGAAGCTTCTATTAAATCACATGAAGAAAACCATTCTGATTTCTCTATTTGAGTCCCTCTTTCCTTTTGTTTTAAAGATCATCAAAAAGAAGATGATGCCAGCTCATATAAGAACTCAGTAAGTGCTTCAATGTATCTGACCTCTAAGCCTGCCTCATTAATCCTCTAAATAGTGTCCTGGTTGGCAGAAGGGAGTTGGTTAAGAATGTGTACTTTGAGAGCTGATTGCCTAAGTTCTTATCTCACCTTTGTACTTGCTCACGGTGAACCTTAGAAAAGTGATAAAACTTCCTCAGCATGCCAGGCCTCCCTGTCCATCACCAACTCCTGGAGTTTACTCAAACTTATGTTCATAGAGTTAGTGACACCCCTCCTCCTCCTGCCCTCAATCTTTCCCAGCATCAGGGTCTTTTCAAATGAGTCAGCTCTTCACATCAGGTGGGTAAAGTGTTGGAGTTTCAGCTTCAGCATCAGTCCTTCCATTGAATATTCAGGACTGATCTCTTTTAGAATGGACTGGTTGGATCTCCTTGCAGTCCAAGGGACTCTCAAGAGTCTTCTCCAACCCCACAGTTCAAAAGCATCAAGTCTTCTATGCTAGGCTTTGTTTATAGTCCAACTCTCACATTCATACATGACCACTGGAAAAATAGTCTTGACTAGACAGACCTTTGTTGACAGTTATGTCTCTGCTTTTTAATATGCTGTCTAGGTTGGTCATAACTTTCCTTCCAAAGAGTGTCTTTTAGTTTCATGGCTGCAGTCACCATCTGCAGTGATTTTGGAGCCCCCCAAAATAAAGTCTGACACTGTTTCCCCATCTATTTGCCATAAAGTGATGGGATTGGGTGCCATGATCTTCATTTTCTGAATGTAGAGCTTTAAGCCAACTTTTTCACTCTCCTCTTTCACTTTCATCATTAATAAAATAGGAGTGATAGTAGCAGCTGTGTCCTTGGGCTATTAAAGATTAAAAGAAAATGCTTAGCATAATGCCTTTTGTTGTTGTTATTCACTTGTTACATTGTGTCCACCTCTTTGGCCCTATTGACTGCAGCATGCCCTACTTCCGTGTCCTCAGTATCTCCTGGAGCTTGCTCAAACTCATGTCCATTGAGTCGGTGATGCCGTCCAACCATCTCATCCTCTTCTGCACCCTTCTCCTCCTGCCCTCAGTCTTTTCCCAGCATCAAGTCTGGGATGTAGCAAAGAAATATTAGTCATTGCTATGATTGTCATGTCATCTACCATTCAGAAATTCACAGAACTAAGAATATCAGAGCATGGAGGCTCTCAGAACTCATCTATCAGCCATTAGTGAAAGTGAAAGTCACTCGGTCGTGTCTGACTCTTTGCGACCCCATGGACTATACAGTCTATGGAATTCTCCAGGCCAGAATACTGGAGTGGGTAGCCTTTCCCTTCTCCAGGGGATCTTCCAAACCCTGGGATCAAACCCAGGTCTCCTGCACTGCAGCTGTTTCTTCACCAGCTGAGTGGCAAGGGAAGCCCATCAGCTATTGTTTGGGGAAACCCCTAAGGAACTATAAAATGTCTATGTATGTGTAACTGTATATGCAAAGAAAGATTAAAATAAGGATGAAGAACTAGATCCACGTGAAAGAAGACTGAGGGCATCTCATCTAAGTCTTACCTAGTTCCCTATCTATGATGGCAGATGCGAGGTGATCCAGTGATAATTTTTCTTTGTTTTCTTTTTTCTTCTTTCTCATTTTTCTTTCTTGTTAATCATCCAGATTCAGTGCTGAGCACACTGACATTTTTTTTTTTTTCTGGTTGTATTTATCTGGAGCTCAGAGTAGACCAGGCCTGTGACATTGTTTTCCAGAGTGATTGTATTAGAGCTTTAGTGGAAGCTGTGAAGTCATGTTTTCATGTTGTGTTGTCAACCACACAGTAGGTGATTATTGATTGTATACTCAACTTCTATAGCTTGCATGTTTTAGAAATGTTTACGTCTAAGCTTTGGATAACTAAGATGGTGATGTTTGTTCCACTTACTGTCAAAGGCTACAGGATTTAGACATGAAGGGAGTTAGAGTTACATAGGTATAAATTGTCCATGGAAATAGCCCTACATTTCAGTTCAGTTTCTCAGTCATGTCCGACTCTTTGCGACCCCATGGACTGCAGCACACCAGGCTTCCCTGTCCATCACCAACCCCTGGAGCTAGCTCAGATTCATGTCCATCAGGTCAGTGATGCCATCCAACCATCTCATCCTCTGTTGTCCCGTTCTCCTCCTGCCTTCAGTCTTTCCCAGCATCAGCGTCTTTTCCAATAAGTCAGTTCTTCACATTAGGTGGCCACAATGTTGGAGTTTCAGCTTCAGCATCAGTCCTTCCAGTGAATATTCAGGACTGATTTCCTTTAGGATGGAAATTAGAACATTATAAAAGAACTATACATTATAGTGGAACTACAATGTATTTTTTTTTCTATCTTAAAAAGTGTCAAAAAATTTTAGGAGATAAAATTCTTATTTCTCAGATTAAAAAGCCCTGAAGATTAGAGTTATTCAGTGAACAAGGGACACAACTAGAATTGTATCTTACATGTATATAGGAACTTGGCTTTGGTTAATTGAGGGCAATGTATTCTCACAAATGATAAAACCATTTTTTGTCAGTGTTACTAATAAGGTTTCTGTTCTGTTGTTTACTGGGACAAAAAGGATGTAATTGGGGGTCAGAAGTTAGTTTTTGGTTCAGAAAAATCGCCTGGAGACAACATCAAGTGACAATATAAATCTTAAAAAGTGTCAAAAAATTTTAGGAGATAAAATTCTTATTTCTCAGATTAAAAAGCCCTGAAGATTAGAGTTATTCAGTGAACAAGGGACACAACTAGAATTGTATCTTACATGTATATAGGAACTTGGCTTTGGTTAATTGAGGGCAATGTATTCTCACAAATGATAAAACCATTTTTTGTCAGTGTTACTAATAAGGTTTCTGTTCTGTTGTTTACTGGGACAAAAAGGATGTAATTGGGGGTCAGAAGTTAGTTTTTGGTTCAGAAAAATCGCCTGGAGACAACATCAAGTGACAATATATTTATTTCTAAAAGAGTTTTGTTGCTAATAATAAATAATTTCCTTGAATTAATTTAACAGATATTCAGTGAGTTCCTACTATGTGCAATACATTGTTCTAAGCAAAGGAAATATAGTAATTACATTTATAAAAATCCTTGCCTTAAAATGCTTTTCATGTAGTTTTGTCACCTCATCAAATGCTTTTGCTTATAGACTATTTAAAAACCATTTTCCCTAGATATTGCTTCTTGATACTTTTAGTGCCTGCTATAAGGAAACTTTTTTTAGGCAACTTTAAATCTTTCTTGTTTACCGCTTACTAATTATTGAATCAGGAACTACCAGACAGTAAAAGCTTTAGGCATTATAGCAAGAGTAAACATAAATTTATCTTGTTAGATTGTTAGAAGAAATAGACCTTTTTTAAAATTTTCTTTTAAAAAAACATACACCACTATAAAATGAACAGCTCCAGTCTTATCTGTGGAAGTTTCTAGAGACTGTTTGTTTTTGTAGTTAAATTTGTTTCAACAGTCACTTGCTAACTTTTCTTCCTGTTACTGGTCTCTAGTTTAATCTTCAGATGATTTTTATTTGTATGAGTTAAAATATTGATTTCATTAAAAGTATCTTAACATGGTCTTATGCTCATAGAAGAGACACCCAGGTTTTAGTCCCAGAATCATTATATACTAGTTAAATAACATTGGACAGTCCACTTAAAATTTCCAGAGTTGTTTCTCATATTTTTTAGATTTTTTTCTTTGAAAATTAAGAGGAAAAAAAATGAGGATCTTTTTCAGACCCCTAAACCTGACATATTAATACTAGTTCAATTATTTTTATCTAAACCTTCTTTGAAAGTAAAGATTTTGTCCTCCAAACTAGATTATTAGTTCTGATGTCATAAATATTATCATATATCTTTTAAAATCCCCCACTGTATTGAATATGCTAGCAGTGTGTTTGGCAGTATTTGGTCTGGCTTAGGACCAGAGTGAGTAGAGATAATGGAAGGAATAAAATCACCCTTCTTAGCTGTTTGTGCCTGTGGATATACATGAGACAGTTTTCTGTTTAGGACAAGAAGGGGGAATTTTGGTTGGGAGTAAAACTAAGAGGGCGGGGCAGGAGGAGTAAAATGGAAATGGCTTTCACTTCTTACCTTAACTGGTTTCCAGTTTATAGGCTGAAAAGATATAGGCTTTAATATACTGTTTTTTATTTTTCTCCTTTTGACTTATTTCACCCTATAAAACAGGCTCTGGGTTCACCCGCCTCACTAGACCTGATTCAGATCCATTCCTTTTTATGTTATTGTTGTTCAGTCCCTCACTCATGTCTGACTCTTTGTGACCCCATGGACTGCCGCACATCAGGCTTCCCTGTCCTTCACTGCCTCCCGGAGTTTGCTCAAACTCATGCATGTCCATTGAGTTGACGATGCCATCCAGCCATCTCTTCTCTGTCGTCCCCTTCTCTTGCCCTCAGTGTTTCCCAGCACCAGGGTCTTTTCCAGTGAGTCAGCTCTTTGCATCAGGTGGACAAAGTATAAGAGCTTCAGCATCAGTCCTTCCAATGAATATTTAGGGTTGATTTCCTTTAGGATTGACTGGTTGGATCTCCTTGCTGTCCAAGGGACTCTCAAGAGTCTCCTCCAGCACCACAGATCGAAAGCATCAGTTCTTTGGTGCTCAGCCTTCTTTATGGTCTAATTCTCACACTGGTGTATGACTACTGGGGCTTCCATGGTAGCTCAGATGGTAAAGAGTCTACCTACAATGCGGGAGACCTGGGTTTGGTTCCTGGGTCAGGAAGATCCCCTGGAGAAGGAAATGGTAGTCCACTCCAGTACTCTTGCCTGGAAAATCCCATGGACCGAGGAGCCTGGTAGGCTACAGTCTATGGGGTTGCAAAGAGTCAGACATGACTGAGCAAATTCACTTTACTGGAAAAACCATAGCTTTGTCGACAAAGTTTGTCTCTCCTTTTTAAAATGCTGTCTAGGTTGGTCATAGCTTTTCTTCCAAGCAGCAGGCATCTTTCAATTTCGTGAGCGCAGTCACCATCCACAGGGATCTTGGGGCCCAGGAAAATAAAGTCTGTCACTGTTACCATTGTTTCCCCATAATTTTGCCATGAAGTAATGGGACTGGATACCATGATCTTAGTTCTTTGAATGTTGAATTTTAGACCAGCTTTTTCACTGTCCTCTTTTACATTCATCAAGAGGCTCTTTAAGTTCTTTTTGCATTCTGGTTAGGGTGATGTCATCTGCATATCTGAGGTTACTGATATTTCTCCTGGCAATCTGGATTCCAATTTGAGCTTCTTCCAGCCTTGCATTTCAAATAATGTACTCTACATATGAATTGAATAAACAGGGAGACCGTATACAGCCTTGACATACTCCTGTCCCAATTTTGAGCGAGTCTGTTTTTCCATGTTAGATTCTAACTGTTCCTTCTTGAACTGCATACAGGTTTCTCAGGAGATAGGTAAAGTGGTTTAGTATTCCCATCTCTTTTTTTTCCCCCCAGTTTGTTATGATCTACAAAGTCACAGGCACTAGTGTAGTCAGTGAAGCAGAAGTAGTTGTTTTTCTGGTATTCCCTTGCTTTTTATGATCACATTCAGTTCAGTTGCTCAGTCATGTCCAACTCTTTGCGACCCTATGAACCACAGCACGCCAGGCCTTCCTGTCTATCACTAACTCCCAGAGTCCACCCGAACCCATGTCCATTGAGTTGGTGATGCCATCCAACCATCTTATCCTCTGTCGTCCCCTTCTCCTCCTGCCTTCAGTCTTTTCCAGCATCAGGGTCTTTTCAAATAATCGCATGGATGTTGGCAGTTTGATGTCTTATTTCTCTGCCTTTTCTAAATCCAGTTTGGACATCTGAAGCTTCTTTGTTCACATACTGTTGAAGCCTAGCTTGAAGGATTTTGAATATTACCTGGGAAGCATGTGTACTGACCTTTCCATTCCTGTGGCCAGTCCTCAGTTTCCCACATTTGCTGGTATACTGAGTGCAGCACTTAACAGCATCATCTTTTCAGATTTGAAGTAACTCAGCTGGAATTCCATCTTTTATGGCTAATATTTCATTGAATATGTGTACCCAAACTTCTTTATCCATTCATGTCAGTGGACATCTAGGTTACTCCCAAGTCCTGGCTATTCTAAATAGTGCTGCAATAAACATTGGGATGCATGCAACTTTTAGAATTGTGGTTTTCTCATGGTTTATGCCCAGTATTGGAATGAGGGATCATATGAGGGTTTTATTCCTAGTTTTTCCAGGAACCTCCACAGTGTTCTTCACGGTGGCTGTATTCACTTATATTCCAGCCGTGCAAGAGCATTCCTCTTTCTCCACATCCTCTCCAGCATTTATTGTTTGTAGATGTTTTGATGATGGCCATTCTGACTGGTGTGAGGTAGTACCTCATTGTAGTTTTGATTTGCATTTCTCTAATAATGAACATTAGTTTCTTTACTTTTAAAGGAAATGTTGGAGTCTAAATTCTCTTCTAAATTTGTGACTCCAAAATTTAAAGGTCTTCAAGATTATCTGTAGCTGAGAATCATTATTTAGCATTGATGGTGACTTATATTTGAGTTACAACTTAACTTTATAAGGTTTAATTTAGAGATTGCTTCCATACTTCTTCATTTACCCAATGCTGAGCAACATATCTTTGAGTGTAATAGATGTTCACTTGAGTTTTTATTGATGCCTCCTGTGATGACTTTATTACTGGGTCAGTAGTTTAGCACAAATGTTTCTTGAAACAATTATCCATTCTCAAATGTACACAAAACTGAAATGCCATATACTGAAGTCTCTTTTTATACTGTACTCACCAGCTATTTTAATGAAATCAGGTAATGTTTAAATGTTCTATGTCAGAAGCTTATACAATTCAGTTCAAATATATTTTAAAAATTGCACCTATTTTAATTAATCTTATCATAGTTACATAGCTATATAGCAAATGTGAGCATCCCTTTTATAGAAGATGGGACCCTAGAGAGATCATCAAGCTGCAGTGATGGCTTATTGGTCTGAAAATTGAATCTGTAACATGTAAAGAGGCCAAGAAATGCCTAGAGAGCTGTCAGTCCCCTAACTGCTTTTTCTCTGATTTTTCAAAGTTAAATGTTTTCAAAGATATTTTTTATAAAATATAGACCATTGTAATTTCTGAAAATGATATAATAGATGTTATTCATGACTCAGAATCCTGGTGAAATTTTAGTACTGGTATCTTTTTAGGAGAAGACAAGTTGGTTTAACTTGGTCTTGACTCTGTTTGCCCTTTTCTTCTGAATCCTAATTTGTCCTTAGTAGTTAGAAAACAGATGCCATGTGGTCTGTGAATTAAGATGGCTAGGCTAGATTCAAAGTATTCCCTATTCCTCATACAGTGTCAGCAGACTCATTCTAAATAATGTTATAAAGCGTATTTACCTGTTTTTAGACTTCACTGATTCCCTGGAGAAGGAAATGGCAACAGACTCTAGTATTCTTGCCTGAAAAATCTTATGGACAGAGGATGGGCCACAGTCCATGGGGTCACAAAGAATTGGACACAGCTGAGCCACTGAGCACACAGACGTGGAGTTCACTGATAATCAGAGGCAGAAAGCAGACAAAAAAACCAGCCCTAAAACACTAGAATAGATTATTCTGACAAAGACAGAACGGTCATAAAACTTTCAGAAGGCTGGGGGAAAATAGCAAGAGAGATGCACGTGCTGCTGCGGCCTCGTCTACCTGGTGGATCTTAGGCAGATAGTTTACGTGGTTTTCTCTGTGTCGGCCCCATTGGTGTTCTCCTGTGTCAAAAGGCAGCATCTCAGCAGCATCCTTCTCTGCTTCCCTCTAGAATGCCCTGGAGGCAAGCTGAGCCACTGAGCACACAGACGTGGAGTTCACTGATAATCAGAGGCAGAAAGCAGACAAAAAAACCAGCCCTAAAACACTAGAATAGATTATTCTGACAAAGACAGAACGGTCATAAAACTTTCAGAAGGCTGGGGGAAAATAGCAAGAGAGATGCACGTGCTGCTGCGGCCTCGTCTACCTGGTGGATCTTAGGCAGATAGTTTACGTGGTTTTCTCTGTGTCGGCCCCATTGGTGTTCTCCTGTGTCAAAAGGCAGCATCTCAGCAGCATCCTTCTCTGCTTCCCTCTAGAATGCCCTGGAGGCAGGTGGCTGGGAGGGAGGGAGGGAGCCGCACTGGAAATCAGCTCCCGGACCTCTTGGCTTCTCTGCTCCAAGTGCTCCTCTGGACATGGTAATTGCGGCCGTGCTTGCTGTGGCTCTGTTGGCCGTTACTGACGCTGTCTGCTGTCACCCCTGAGCGGCCTGTTACAGTTAGACGATAAGTCTCTCTGTCCATGGGCTGCTGATCATGGTGTAACTCACAGTATTTTGTAGTCAAGAGTCAAGTCAAGGCATGTTGTGAGTCAAGAGATGTGACAAACCCAGTGTAGTGAGAATTCCCAGGGCTGAGGAAGAGGGGCTACAACATGTAACTCCTGGGGGCAGGCATGCCTCAGATGAGTCCCCACACTTTTCCAAACAAAATATTGATTATCTTCATGAAGGTAGGAGAACCATTAAGTAAATAGATACTATTGAGATGTGTCATCTAATTCCATTTGCTGCCATATGTGAATCACAGGTCTGACCTAGCCAGGACCATTAGACATAAGAGGAAAAAGAGGAATAAAATCTCAGTTATTTTAAAACCCAGAGATCCTTTACTGAAGAAGGAAGTGGTCCTTTCCATGTCAGGTTTTCTTGGATGTATGCCCGTGTTACTATATACTACTGTTAAGACTACAGTACAAGTATTATGTAATAAAAAATCAATAAATTGTTTGTCACTCTTTTTACAGTGAGAAAGGAGATCATATCTTCTAGGGTAAATTGCAATGAAAATATGCTGATCCTAAAAGTGTAAGACTCAAATCTCTGGAAATTTGTGTGGAAATTTCCCATTCTCTGTTGCTAATGCATGGGAATGAGAGGCCATGAAAACAGTGTTTTGGAAATAAAGAAGATCTAAGTACTTGAAAGATTTTTGCTTGTTTATTTTTGGCCACACTGGCTCTTTGTTGCTGCACACAGACTTTCTTGAAAAAGTACCATTTTGCGTGACTTTTACCATGGCATTTTGAAAAGCTCTTTACCATTACCTTTTAAAATCGAGGCTGAGTAAGGACTTTTTGTTCAGGGTGGAGGGAACCAAGTCTTTTAAAACATTTTAGCTAAATAACAGTGCTGCAACTACAACATTTCATTATATCAGCTTCTCAAAGGTCTTTATTTACTTCTAAATGTCATCTCTAAAGTATGTACCTTCAAGGATTCTCATCAGCTATCTTCCCTAAAGCTCCATGATGCCCGTTAAGTTGAACTATAATAAAAAAATGACAGATTGGAATTGGAATTTTATTTTCAGCTTGGGTTAGCTCAGAGTTCTTCTGAGAACCAGAGAGCAGGTGAAACTGAAATCTCAGTGCCTGCCAGAACTTAAGTTGCTTTGTCAAGTAATGTTTAATTCTCTGGAGTGTGATCAGCTTCTTGCTTTTTCCCAAAGTAAAACCAGTCTACATGTTAAGGTTTTAAAATCCTGGGTTATAAATTCATATCTTTCTTCCATGTAGAATTGAAGTAGGAAATAATACAAAACTGATCTACATTTATTGATTAAATACTTATATTAATTGTGTTGCTACTAGGTATTGAAACATATCTCCTACCCAATGGAGATTATTAAATGATTGTTTTAGTAAAACTGAGATTTTATGCATATCTACATACATACATAGATATATATGTATATAATCAACCAAAAAAGGAATTTATTCATTCACTAACCAGATAGAAGCTGCATAAATGCAATTTCCAGGTCCTTCATTCTAGGAAAAAATTTTTCTCCTCCCTACATATCAGATGTGTTGATTTTTATTTTTTTACCCAGTTAGGATGATTTAGTAGATTATCATTCAGTGGATATTAACCTAGGAATAATGTCATCATAATAATTATCATCTGCATGTAATTATCTGCATGCATTATTTAACTCTTGGAATAATTGTAATAAATCCTGTCATTTGTCCCTATTTTGCAGATGAGTAAGCAAAGGATCACTGATCATTCTCTTGCCCCAAATCAGAAGACCAATGTCAGAGTTAGCTCTGTTGGGTTCCAAAGCCCAAATTATTTCCACTGTGCTACTTAGTAATGCTACTATTCTCATGCTTTTGTGATCAAACAGAAACTTGTAACTGAGCAGGTGTAAATGTTATTCAAATAGTGGCTGTGCTACTGGAGGGCAAAACTCAGGAAGGACTGTACAACTGCTCTGTTGAGTCAGAAATCCACCCAAGTTCAGAGTATCTCAGGGGGTTAATCCTATGTTGGTTAGGAGCCTACAGAGTAATCTACTCTGAATGTTTTCTAGTGATGACTGAAAAAAAAAAAAAAAAAGCCCAGGAACTACTCCATTCCTGAAGTGCTAATGGAAGAATTTGATTGACATGCTTTGCTAGAGTCTGTTCAGTTCCAGTGGAGCTCCCAAAATATAGGAAGTAAAATTTTCTTTGAGTCAAGGGACAGCAATGCTTCAAGTTTGCTTGTAGAAGGCCCTGGTTACCTCCAAGCTGCACAACTACTTTTGAGGACTAACATTTAATCTCTTGCAAAGAACATCACAAAGTGGAGTTGTCAGTACCGGCTAGTGAAATTTTACATTTCAAAATATTACAAAATACTTCCGTATTGACATACGGAAGACATTTGAATCTATATAATTTATTGGCTTAATTTGGTGCAGTTAGTGCAAATTATTCCTTATGGATGGGACTTAGTTCATGAATTACTTGGTTTGTAATGAGCCTTCTTTAAATGGTGAGAGAGACCGATGTTGTTTTGTGTGAATCTGCGTGTTTGCTAGTCAGTACAGCAAATTGCCCCAATCTTTCACTATGGCCTCATGCAACTTTCAAGCAGACAAGAAACAGGAGAATGGAAACTTAGGACTGGAGTGGAAAAATATATTGAAGAATAAAGTTTTCCAGGTTCTGATTTTGAAAGTTTCCTTTCTGCAAGGACTGGAACTTTGAAACTCTGCAATGCAGGAGACCTAGGTTTGATTCCTGGGCCAGGAAGATCCCCTAGAAAAGGGAATGTCTACCCACTCCAATAATCTTGCCTGGAGAATTCCATAGATAGAGGAGTGTGGTGGACTACAGTCAATGGGGTCGCAAAGAGTCGGATGCAACTGAGTGACTAACACTTTCAAAATATATATAACCAAACAGAATTTTGTCCCTCACTTTATCCTCAAAGGGAATTTGCATCTTAACTATAATGAAAACTCCATTTGGGGGAAAAAATACACTAAGAATTCCATTTGAGATTTCAGAATGCTATTGTTGTGTTGCTCTTCTAATATAACTGAGTTTCCCCACTGGATCATATTTATCCTTTAATCTCCTTCTAGCATGCTAGAAAGTCACAGAGGTACTTTAATGAGAATATATTTAAAAAGGGACAATTATATGTAGTCTGTGTACCACCATTGACTTGACTAGTTATTAGTAGCTATTAGGTTTATTCAAAATCAGTTAGCAATTACAGTAAAAAAAGGGGGGAGGACTTCGCTTTATAAATTCTAAGTTCTCAAGTATTTAACTTCCAAAGCTCCTTCCAGAATTAACTTTTAAAAAAGTGTTCTCACATATATGCCCACTTCAGCTGAAATTGGAATACTTACTGTTATTGAAGATGTCACGTCATGCCTTGTGTCTGTGTTCATGGTTTCGTTTACGTAGCTTCCTCTCCTCCTCAAGGTTTGAAGCACTGCTACGGTCTATGAGAAGCCTTCCTTAATAGTTAGAATTAAATACACTCTCCTTTGGAGTCTTCCTTCAGTTAATTGTACCATATGACGCCCTCCCACACTTGAGTTAGTTACATTATATGCTGACTTTTCTCATTGACTGTAAACTCCTTGAAGGTCAGTCAATTGTCTCATCTAATTGTGGGCTTCCCGCACATTTCTGCTAGTTTTAACTGAGACAGCAACACAAAGGTGAACTGTGGCATAACTGAACAGGAAGAGAGACCTGACTTTTTTTACTTAGGCGTGAACGGAAGAATTTTGTAGAAGAGAATCCATGTAGTGTGGCTTACCTCTACCTCCAAGATAACTTGGAAATAAAATCCCTTCTCTGTTTTCTGACAATAAACTTTTGGAAGCTTTATCTTTGTGAATGAGATTTAATTACGTCCTAGTAGTTTCTTGGAGGAGGCAAGCATTGATGAGGTCTCCTGATACCGCCTAGTATTTGAGTCCCTCACGCAATCACACTCAGGGCCCCAATGTGAACACCATTATGCTCCTAGATAATTGGATCTGTGTTCAGAGCTTGATATACTTGTCCACAGAGGACTGACTTAAAGTGAGAGGCAAAGTTTAAAACAGTAAAAGGGGCAGGAGTAAATTAGGAGGACGGTTTTTTTTAAGTTGGTAATTGAATCATTAAAAATGTCATTTTGAAACAGGGCAGGTAGCATGTATTAATTACAAGCATTAAAAGAGCAATAAATGTTACAGCACCTCTTTTAGCCATGAGTGTTGGAGCTGTTAACAGAATTTCACCAGTGGGACCGTCACCCACCATGCATTCAATATGAGCATGCTTGCTTTATGCCTGCCCTGTCCTGAGCTTGAGGGAACCTTGTCCTGAAAAAGGCTGAGATCCGTTTTGGGAGACAAACAATAAAAGATCAAGGGGTGTGTGTACAAATCTGAAAACACAGAAGAGGGAGATGATAACGCCCTGTTGAGAAATCTGAAAAGGCTTTTTCTAAGAGGTGGTATATGAGTTTTATTTTGAAGAATAAATTAGCTTGGCCAAAAGTGGAGCAGAGTATTTCAAGAAGGTATAGCCTTTGCACAGATGTGGAGTTGCCAAAGGGCACATGCGTGTTTGGTAACAGTTAAGCATATGATGCGATTAGATGCAGTGTTTTTACTGTCATTCGGTCACTAAGCTGTGTCCGACTCTGCGGCCCCGTGGTCTGTAGCATGCCAGTTTCCTCTGTCCTCCACTAACTCCCGGAGTTTGCTCAGATTCATGTTCCCTGAGTCAGTGATGCCATCTAATCATTTTATTCTCTGCTTCCCCTCTCTCTTTTCGCTTTCAGTCTTTCCCATCATCAGGGTCTTTTCCAGTGAGTGGGCTGTTTGCATCAGGTAGCCAAAGTATTGATATCACTTCCAGGGAAGTGAAAGTGGGCATGTTAGGTGGGAAGTCGTGGGTGAAGGGTAATTTTATGCCAAGACAAGAAGTCTGAACATTATCACAGGAGTAATCCAAGTCTGTGCCACAGTGGATTATGAGGGATTTTCATCATTTTGGGCATCTGGGACTACACGAGCACAGAAGCAGCAGGCTGAATCCGAAGGCAGTGTCACTGCTCTAAGGCTGCAGTCGCCGCCAGCCAGATGGCTAGCAGAACCGAGAGGGAAGCGCTCAGACCCCGACCCGGCGCGGGTCTGGCATTCTCTTCCACTTTCTCCAGAGAGTACAGATTGTGAGCTTTCAGAAAAGTGACTTCCACAGTTAAACATGAGAGAGTCAGTTAGTGCTAAATTATTTAAACCTGAGTAATTGCTGATCACTAGTCATTGTGGACTTTGGGAGATTTTACAGAGTAAAACTAAGGACTCTGAAAGGTCACGAAGATTCCCTGAAGTCTTCCCATGTTTAAGCCTTTTGGGTCTTTACAGTGGCAAGTCTTAAGTGGAAGAAGAAGAGTGACTGCCTTTAGAGGCTGACTAGAATGACCAAATATACCTCAGATGTAAAAAAAATAAATAACCTGCATGGAGCTCTCCATTTCTCCTCTTGCTGTGGAAGCCGGCCACGTCTCTTACCACAGTGAATGGACGTGCTGGGAATCAGCAGCTCAATTAGTGACTGCAGCCTCCAGTGGGAGATCAGTAACTTCTCAAAGAATCTTTATTCAGTGTCTGTTTCCCCTCCAGCCATTTGGCTAAATGGTCAAGTATTGCAATAATTTTTCCCCCTCCTTCTTTGTCTTTCTTTATGGATCTGTGTGTGTGTGATCTATTGCTTATTATATGGGCTATTAATCTCAAGATTTTAGTAGAAAGAACAGGAGGATTTTTGGCAGGCTTAGAAGTTGTCTCTCCTAATTTTTCCGTTTCAGCTTCACTCGAGGCATCATAGATGTATGTACAGATTTGAAAAACAGAACTAAGAATTTGAAACACAGATTCTACCAGGCCTTTCCCTTTGGACCTCCTTTCTGTCCCAAAGGAGGTGAGAAAACACATTTTGAGATTCTTTATGGCTCAGTCCCTTACACAATTGGTGCAGAGATGAAGTTAGGTTAGAAAAACAGCTATGATGACATTTCTGTACTTTTGAATATGACAGTTAATAAAATTTTTGAAAAGCTTAGTTGTGTCTGGCTCTTTGTGACCCTGTGGACTGTAGCCCACCAGGCTCCTCTGTCCAAGGGATTTCCAGGCAAGAACACTGGGGTGGGTTGCCATTTCCTTCATGGGGTCTTCCCGGCCCAGGGATCAAATCTGAGTCTCCTGCATTACAGCCAGATTCTTTACCATGTGAGCCACCAGGGAAGCCTAGTAGAGAAGCTCACCAGGTCCTATATTGATGAGAGAAGGTGCCTTCATAGGACACTGTAAAGTTTGCAGGGAGGGTACAAGGAAAGTAATTTGAAAATTTCTCTCTATCTTTTTTATTTTTTTTAAACCTTGGTAAGGCCTAGGAATAGGTAACGAGGATTTAAGCTTTTTCTCTGTCAAAGTCTATTCTTCGGAAGAAACTACAGGAACTTTCCTTCCTTCTCCATATGCTGAGTAATGTGGAGAAGCTGTGGAATGGGCACAAGCTTGGCCCTGTGGATGGGCTCTACATTTTCCATAGCCTGTGAGAGGAAGTATACTATTTATGTTACTTTGTTTCCTGCAGTTCCTGGTTAATAGAGCTTAAGTGAGGTGAAAGTCACTCAGTTGCATCGGACTCTTTGTGACCCCATGAACTATACAGTCCATGAAATTCTCCAGGCCAGAACACTGGAGTGGATAGCTGTTCCCTTCTTCAGGGGATCTTCCCAACCCAGGGTTCGAACCCAGGTCTCCCACATTGCAGCCGGATTCTTTAACAGCTTAGCCTCCAGGGAAGCCCACGTTGCAGTTAAACGGCACTATATGATCAGTAAATATTACTTTAAGGTGATTGCATCCTTCAGTGCTTTCACAAAATGTCTAAAAATGATTATCATAGGACTCATTCTTCTGCCAAGATTAAATTTACAGCCAACATCCTGATCAGTTCATTTCAGCAAGCATTAAGTGTCTCTTTACTAGTGCTGGATTTAGACCAGTGAATAAGCAAAAGGCCCCACCTACAAGAGGTCACAGTGTGATAGGATCCAGGAAGAATTGTCCAAAAGAGCCAAATTAAATACTGCTAACTGTATAGGTGTTTGAGGGAATGGAGGCCCTTGGAGGCATTTTTTATGTATTTTGAGGTTGGTAATTAATGTTTTCTGGGGCCAAATCTATTACAGGGCATGTGCTAAGTGACAGCTAAAAGTTAATATATATTTTAAAAATATTTATTTATTTGCCTGCACCATGTCTTAGTTGCAGCATGTGGGATAGTTGCCTGGCCAGGGATCTAACCCAAGATCTCTGCATTGGGAGAGTGGAATCTTAGCCACTAAACCACCAGGCAGGTCCCATCTATAAGTTAATATTAGGTTTAAAACTGTGATTTGCAGAGAGAGTATTTCCAGACTCACTTGAGGTTATCACTAACCTGATACTTAAAGCAAACAAAGATATTCATGTTTGTGTGCTAAGTTGCTTCAGTCATGTTCAGCTCTTTGTGATCCCATGGACTGTAGCCTGCCAGGCTCCTCTGTCTGTGGGATCCTCCAGGTAAGAATACTGGAATGGGTTGCCATTTCCTCCTCCAGGGAGCTTCCTGGCCCAGGGATTGAACCCTCATCTCTTGATGTCTCCAGCATTGGCAGGTGGATTCAAAGAAATTAGGAGAACAGAAAATTATATTGACCAAAAGGTCAGTGTTTGCTGGGGGACTAGGATTTGAGGAAGGGATTGGTTGCTAAATGGTTGAGGAATATTTGGGGGCTTATGGAAATGCTCTATACTTTGAATATATTGGTAGACTGATGAATGTACACATCTATCAAAACTCATCAAACTATATAACTTAAATGTGTGCAGTTTATGTAAATTATACTTCAATAAGGCTGGTTAAAACAAAGCAAATAAAAACAATATATCTTTCAAAAAACCAGAAAGACAGCTATGGCTTCCAAATATACAAGTTGGTGTTAGCTGTATGTGATAAAACTTATCCTCTACCATTGTAAATTCAGTGTCTGAAGTGTTCAAATTAAACTGGTTAACAACAGGTAGACAGGAGAAAAAAGGAGCTTGCAAAAGAACTAGCTCTGTAACTAGTTAAAGTTAGCAGAAGAAATTTCACAGGGGAAAGAGAGGGGGCCAGAAAGGCTTTATGGGAAGAACAGATATCTTTAGGAAGGAGAAATGAATTCTTCAAAGAACAACTAAGAGATGAGAAAGTTTGCAGTGATGTTTGTCTATGCAGATACGAGCAGTCTCTCCATCTTTTTCAGGTTATAAAACTCCCCAGAGTATGGGTTTCTTGGTAGGGTCTTCTTCCTCTAAGAAGGAAAGCCACCCTAAAAAGGTCATTATGGCAGCCTCATTTCTCAGAAGCTGCTGCCTTTAGTCAGATAAGGGAAATTCAGAGAGGACTTTATTCCTGTATCTGTTTAACCTCAAATGTCTTCAACTTAAAATGATCTTTATGTTAACTGTGGGGTTCCGACTGAGTCACTGTCATAGGAAAGAAAAGATTTTTTGTTGTTGTTGCTATTGTTTGTTGGTGGTTGAGGGTGGGATTCTTCTCGGGGAGAGCCTGGCTTAGCATACATGCGTGCCTTGGAGAAGGAAATGATAACCCACTCCAGTATTCTTGCCTGGAGAATCCCAGGGACAGAGGAACCTGGTGGGGTGCTGTCTATGGGGTTGCACAGAGTTGGACACGACTGAAGTGAATTAGAAGCAGCAGCATAGGGAAGTTAGGGGCAATTTTGTCTTTTCAATGCTGTGTCCTTTAAATGACTTACAAGTGATATGCTAGAGAATTACAGGTTTGGGGTAGGATCCTACCAGGTCCTGAGAACAGAGGAGGGAGAATACACTCAGGAGGTAAGATGAAAGACAGAGCCTGTGAACTCAGCAGGTACAGGAATGTGGACCCTGAGATGCTGATGAGGAAGATAAGTTCTCTAAGACAGTTGGTCCCCAACCTTTCTGGCACCAGGAACCAGTTTCATGGAACATCATTTTCCATGGACCAAGGTGAGATGGGTGATTTTGGAATGATTCAAGCTCATTACATTTATTGTGCACTTTGTTTCTGTTCCAACTCTATGGACATGAGTTTGAGCAAGCTCTGGGAGTTGGTGATGGACAGGGAAGCCTGGTGTGCTGCAGTCAATGGGGTCACAAAGAGTCGGACACGACTGAGTGACTGAACTGAACTTATTTCTGTTATTATTACATTGGCTCCACAACAGATCATTAGGCATTAGATCCCAGAGGGTGGGGACCCCTGCCCCAAGATTCTCAAAAGCTAGAGCAGGGATAGCACTATAAGCTAAGTTTTAGCTCCAATCTTAAAGGACAAGGAAAGTCAGCAAGCTGAGAGATTTGGAGAGTCCCAGGCTGACAGCTGGGTTGCGTGTGACACTAATGTGCAGTGCATAGTCTTGACTCTTTCTTTGAGCATACCTAGAAGAGAAGAGCGATGCTAGCATATAAGATTCTGAAAATAGCCTCTGAGAGCTTTATTAATTACCTCTCTTTGTTGGGGTGTTTAAGAAGATAGCTCTGGCTGCCAGGTGGAGGATGGATTTTATGAGATGAAAGTGGAATCAGGGACCCATTAGGAAGCGATTGCAAGTTCTGTATTGGAACTGTGTGAAAGATGAGAAGTTCACAGAAAGCTTCCTTTGCATAGCCTGCTTGAAAATAGTGGATATTAAAAAATAAGTCTCATTGTCTTTAATCTGTGGCTGAGCTTGAGGGAAAATAATGGAATTATTCCCAAGTCAGAAAGTAGGTATGAATCCACAGCATAAGCAGGCTCTGGGTAAGAGTTGGCCCTGGTGAATTGTGTTATCTGCCATTTTGAGAGCGAATGGTTTGGATTTTAGTCAAGCAAAAGCATGGTAGGGGGTCATATTTGCAAACTGTACACAAAGCTAGGAGCCTCAAGGGATAGTGACCTCACTGAGTGAACTAGGGAAACCCTCTCCCCACCACTCCGACAGGAAGAGGTACTGAAACACTCATCTGTATTGACTTTGGCTCCAGGTATAGCTGAAAATAAAGTCTCCCTCACCCTGAGAACTGCTGATCGTCACTTACACTGTGCAGATTTAGTCTCTGAAGTCATAATAGTGTGGATGACTTGAAACTCTGAAACCTAAAATTTAGTTAGTTAGACTCCCAATATCCTGGAAGAAGCCTGAACAGAATTGATGCGTTTGAAATGTGGTGCTGGAGAAAACTCTTGAGAGTCCCTCGGACTGCAAAGAGAGCAAATCAATCCTAAGGCTTCCTTGATGGCTCAGACGGTAAAGAATCTGCCTGCAATGAGGGAGACCCTGGTTTGATCCCTGAGTCAGGAAGATCCCCTGGAGAAGGAAATGGCAACCCACTGCAGTATTCTTGCCTAGAAAATCCCATGGAGAGAGGAGCCTGGCGGGCTATAGTCCATGGGGTCACAAAGAGTTGGACACAGCTGAGCGACTAACACTTTTACTTTCAAAGGAAATCAAGCCTGAATATTCATTGGATGCTGAAGCTCCAATACTTTGGGCACCTCTTGTGAAGAACTGACTCATTAGAAAAGACCCTAATGCTGGGAAAGATTGAAGGCAAAAGGAGAAGGGGGCATCCCAGGATGAGATGGTTAGATAGGATTGTGACTCAATGGACATGAGTATCAGCACACTCCAGGAGATGGTGAAGGATGTGGGGTGTGGGCTGCTATAGCCCATAAATTCATAGAGTCAGACATTACTTAATGACTGAACAACAACATCCAGGAAAATACATATACATACTCTCCCAGGAAGGGTGCAACTTAAAATCCAACCTCAAAAATTGTACAATACTATTACAAGCTCAAAGTCCTAGAGAGGGAAAAAAACTTCTATGAATCAATAGGAATAACAAACTACAGAGTTGTAAAAAATACAGATCCTAGATATGATCAAATGCACATTATATAATCAGTTCAGTTGCTCAGTCATGTCCAGCTCTTTGCGACCCCATGAATTGCAGCATGCCAGGCCTCCCTGTCCATCAACAACTCCCGGAGTTCACTCAGACTCACGTCGATAGAGTCTGTGATGCCATCCAGCTATCTCATCCTCGGTCGTCCCCTTCTCCTCCTGCCCCCAATCCCTCCCAGCATCAGAGTCTTTTCCAGTGAGTCAACTCTTTGCATGAAGTGGCCAAAGTATTGGAGTTTCAGCCTTAGCATCAGTCCCTCCAATGAACACCCAGGGCTGATCTCCTTTAGGATGGACTGGTTGGATCTCCTTGCAATCCAAGGGACTCAAGAGTCTTCTCCAACACCACACTTCAAAAGCATCAATTCTTTGGCGCTCAGCCTTCTTCACAGTCCACCTCTCACAGTCCAACTCTCATGTATCATTCATACATGACCACAGGAAAATCCATAGCCTTGACTAGATGGACCTTAGTCGGCAAAGTAATATCTCTGCTTTTGAATATATTATCTAGGTTGATCATAACTTTTCTTCCAAGGAGTAAGCATCTTTTAATTTCATGGCTGCAGTCACCATCTGCAGTGATTTTGGAGCCCCCCCAAATAAAGTCTGACACTGTTTCCACTGTTTGCCCATCTATTTCCCATGAAGTGATGGGACCAGATGCCATGGTCTTAGTTTTCTGAATGTTGAGCTTTAAGCCAACTTTTTCGCTTTCCTCTTTCCCTTTCATCAAGAGGCTTTTTAGTTCCTCTTCACTTTCTGCCATAAGGGTGATGTCATCTACATATCTGAGGTTATTGATATTTCTCCCAGCAATCTTGATTCCAGCTTGTGTTTCTTCCAGCCCAGCATTTCTCATGATGTCCTCTGCATATAAGTTAAATAAGCAGGGTGACAATATACAGCCTTGATGTACCCCTTTTCCTATTTGGAACCAGTGTGTTGTTCCATGTCCAGTTCTAACTGTTGCTTCCTGACCTGCATACAGATTTCTCAAGAGGCAGGTTAGGTTGTCTGGTATTCTCATCTCTTTCAGAATTTTCCACAGTTGATTGTGATCCACACAAAGGCTTTGGCATAGTGAATAAAGCAGAAATAGATATTTTTTCTGGAACTCTCTTGCTTTTTCCATGATCCAGTAAATGTTGGCAATTTGATATCTGGTTCCTCTGCCTTTTCTAAAACCAGCCTGAACCCCACGCCCAAGGTAAGAGAAACCCATGTAAGATAGTAGATGTTGCAAGAGGGCATCAGAGGGCAGACATACTGAAACCATACTCACAGAAAGCTAGTCAGTCTAATCACACTAGGACCACAGTCTTGTCTAACTCAATGAAACCAAGCCATGCCTGCAGGGCAACCCAGGATGGGCGGGTCATGGTGGAGAGGTCTGACAGAATGTGGTCCACTGGAGAAGAGAATGGCAAGCTACTTCAGTGTTCTTGCCTTGAGAATCCCATGAGCAGTATGAACAGTATGAAAAGATTATACAATAAGTATGTTTAATTTTTAAAGTAATGAGGGTAGGCAGAAAATAGGAACTTTGATTTGATAGGTTTGAAAAAGAGTCAACAACTTGTATCATTATCCCTAGATGTCTGCAAGAGACTGGTTCCATGGTGCCCTGCAGATAGCAAAATCCATGAAAGCTCAAGTCTCATATAAAATGGTGTAGAATTTGCATATAACCTATGTACATCTTCCTGTATGCTGTAAATCATGACTAGTTTACTTACAACACCTAATACAATATAAATACTATGTAAATAGTTGCTGGCATGCAGCAAATTTAAGTTTTGCTTTTTGGAGCTTTCTGGAATTTCTTTTTCTGAGTATTTTCAGTCTACGGTTGGTTGAATCTGCAGAGGCAAAACCTTGGATATGGGTGGCGGCAGGGGGTACTACACATTGAAGAAGATAGTAATGGGAATTCAAATCAAAGGTTGATATAAACTGAAGGGATCAGATATAACTAAAGGACAGATTAGTGAACTGAAAGGTGGAGCTAAAGAAATTGCCTGGAGAGAGCAAAGAGTTGGAAACCATGAAGGAGCCTTTAAGTAGCATGAGAACGGCAGCGCCCAGCAGGAATCCAGAGTCCAGGGGATCATGAAGCAAGGAGGAGGAAGCGTAGCTTGGAAAATTGCATTGGGATTTGGTTGAAGATATGGTGGTAGTTTTCAAAAAATGATGAATGCCTCCAATCTTCTGATTCTAGAATCCCAAGGGGTCCCAAGCATAATAAAGGAAAAGAAATCTCCACTGTAGACCTATAGGGAAACGGGAGAGCCTCAAAGCCAAACAAGGTTATCGTAGAGGACCGTGTGAGGTGGGGTGTGGAGGTCACAGTGGAAGCGGAGCCGTGTGGTCAGATCCAGGCCATGGTCAAGGGGGTAAGCTGGCGTCCTTTGCTCCTGGGCTAGGTTTAGGGCACAGGCGGGTGTGGGAATCTGCTGACTGCAGCTGGTGGGCTGGTGACGGGTGGTGTATCATCTGAGGAAGGTCAGAGGGGTTTTGCTCCTTTTCGGGACGTGGCCCGGGAATAGAGAAGGGAGAGAGGCAGCTGGTTTTTCTCACTGTGTTCCTCAGGCCCAGCTGGCCCGGTTCTGCCCACAGGGTTCCCATTCCAGTCAGTGTGAAAGACAGCAGAGCAGAGCTGTGTGCTTTATAGGTGGAAAAGTGTGTTGTTTTTTTTTTTTCCTTCCTGTCAATGTGACTTGATGAGAGCCCTAAGCCACGGCCTTGAGTGAAAAGGTGACATTTCTACCCAGGCTCTTTTCTGAGACAGCGGGCAATTTTTGTCAGGTTCCCACCTGGATTTTTCTGTCACTTTCTCCTCGGGCATGATCTTAATCTTGCATTGTTCAAGCCAGTCAGTCACTGTCACTTCCCCTTGTTTCAGCGAGATTTTTTTTTTCAGGCTTTGTGGTTTTCCTCAAAATCTTTTCAAGGGCAATGTGCTGTGCTAAGCATGGTGGAAGGAAGCGAAAGCTTGCTTCTGATGGCGCAGCTTGACGTGGGCATTCTAAATGGGAACCGCGGTTCGCTGGACATTTGGATTGTTCCTTATGTTACCCTTTGAATGAAAAAAGAGCCAATGATTTTGCAAAATACTGCAATTTTTTTTTTTTTTTAATTGCTAGTGACAATGCCTTCCCAGCTTCTGCCTCATCCTTAAGTAGATGGTCTGTCCCCTGGAAAGGTCTGGTAGTTACATTTGTAATGTCTCCCTGCCCACCTCCTATTTTCCTTCTAGGATTACTTTGATTATCTTCAAATTCAGCCCATTTAGTTTGAACCTGAATGTTTTAAAAATAAATTTCTAAATTTTATATTGGTGTTCTATTGACAGAAAAGCTGCAAAAAGAGTGTAGAGCGTTTCTACATACCTCCATGCAGTTTCCCCTATTTTTTACATATTACATTACTGCAGTTTACTTGTCATGGTTAGGAAATAAATGTTGGTACACTACTATGAACTAAACTCCACATTATTTTGGATTTTACTAGTTTTTCCAATAATGTCCTTTATCCATTAAGGATACTATATTATATTTAATCATCATGCCTCCTTGGCTCCTCTTGGCTCTGACAGTTTTTCAGCTCTCCTTGTTTCTGATGACCTTGACAGTTTAGAGGAACATTAGTCAGGTATGTCATAATGTGATCCTCAATTTGAAATTTTCTATATGTTTTCCTTATTATTAGTCTAGGGTAATAGGTCTTTGGAGGTCTTTGGAGGGAAGTTTACAGAGGTAAAGGACTTTTTTGGTCTCATCATATCAAATGCATATACCATCAACCTGATCTATCAGTGCTGATGTTGACCTCGATCCCCTGAGGTGGTTGTCTGGTTTAAGCACTGTAAAGTTACTGTTCATACTCTGCTCTTTCAATGGGAGTGATTAGGTTCGCCTGCTCCCGGAGAAGGGAGGAAGAGATTGGCTGCACATCTCTGTGGGGAAGGCATTGTAGGGGTCAGAATATGCCACCCCGAGCATGGCACTTTGGCCTATGACTGATTTTGAGCTGAAGGCGTTTGTAATTCAACAGATGCAGAAGAAAGCCTTCCCAGAGCTTCCCTTATATCTAAAACAAGAAACTTCAGAGAGATTGGGACTGCCATATATTCTCTCTCCTGGGGAAATTTTATGGCCAAGACGACTGGAAATGGGTGCCGACATAGACCTGCAAAAGCAACCCGCACATAATGAAGTTACCGTGGTTTGCCGCTCGTGGAAGCCTCTGTTCTTTTCCTGTGTCTTGTTACTTCTGTATAAGCGTATTTTTCTTTGCCCTGATGCTATATGAGTCCCAGTTCTAACCATCCTTTTGAGTTACTCATCACTGAGTTTTCCCCCATGTGCACACTTTCTCCATGTGTTAATATACTTCTCTTTTCTTTTGGTAATTTGTCTTTTTTTCAATCTAGTTTTTTAAGGTCCCAGTCCAAAAACTTAGGAGGCTAGAGAGAAAAAATGTTTTTCGTCCCTTATAGTTTCTACATAAATTATTTGGGGTTGTCCCTTCTCCTACATTTATTTATTCTGTTCTTTATTTTTATAACTGGACCTGATTTCATCCTCCTGCCTGTTAAGCTAGATGTTTTGTTTAGCTTGCATCTCCGTTCTCAAGCCTGCTCTCCTTTGTATACTGACTCTGTTGTTAATTCTGAATTTTCTCCAGACCTTACCTTGCTTGTTTTAGGGGGCAAGAGTAAGGGGGCAGAGAGAGGTGGATATAACAGAAAGCAGAGTGCCACACTGTGGGGTGAAAAGGTGTAGAGACAGAGGAATATGGCCGGATTTAGGATAAGTGGGGTGACTGAAAATGCTGCAATGCAGGAAATTAGAGCAAAAGGTGACTGTGAGAATATATGTTTCCAGAGAACTTCCAAGAGCAAGTGTGGCAAGAGCATCAGAATTTCCACACTTTAAGGTAAAAGGTGATTCTGGGAAGATTCTGGAGCATCCAGGTGGCAGATGTCCACCAGGTGGTTACATTTAAGGATAAGAAATAGAATCATTGAGGCCTTCGAGATCAACTCATCAGGTTCCTAAAAATGAAGAATCTGTGAACCTGAGAGTTTTTGTGGATTGCCTAAGGTCAGAGTTGTTCCCAGCAGAGCTAGAATTAGAAGTGAGGCTTCCTGATTCCCCATCTAATTCGTATTCCAGGATGCTGCAGCTGTTTCCATGCAAGCTGATTCTGATACTAATAGCGTGAGGTTTTCCATCCCCTTGGGGATTTCGAGGCTATAAAGAGAAATACCCTCAATGGGATAAAAACAACTCAGAGAAGCCAAATTCCGTTTTTGGCGATTTAAATGCTAATACCTTGGCACTTCTCCAGGCAAGTGAGAGATTGGAAGGCAGCTAAGGAGCTCTGCCTCTTCTAGGAAACCCCAGTCCCTGTTTGGTTAAGTGACTCTTTACAGTCCTTGAAGACAGTATTAGAGGCCTAAAAAAGAAATTCCTAATGGAACCCAACCATTCTTTCATCTTGTGTCAATGGCAATATTTCTTCCCTTCTCTCTAGACCAGTAGAAGTGTCCTGTGGACTCCTGTACTTGACATACTCTGTTAAACATCTGGACCCTCCTTTGGCAGCACTGAGATGCTCTAGCACAGATGTAGTTTAGACAGGTGCTTGGTAAACGTTTCGTCTGTGTGCTCCTCTGTCACAGCTCCCTGCTCTATTTTCTCAGAAATCTTAGCTGTTATTGTTTCAACACCCAGCTTCTTAAAGCCCAAACTCCAAATGGAAAACAAAACCAAGCAGTTAAAGATTGGTGATTTATTTTCCAACAAACATATGGGAATTGGGAACATCTGGGTTATTTGGTTTGAAACGTTCAGTTATCATCTGGTTTGGTGTTATGTATGCTAATTATGCTTTATTTACTTGAGAGTATTTGCCAAACCCTGGCTCAGTGTCAGGCTGTGGCTGAAAGGAAGCTGCCAATCAACCAAATGTGGCAATGACCTGGGTCTAGCAGCTCATAAAAAGAGTATTTGTAAAGAATTGAAAAATAAAAAGATGACGAAAATTGCCCATTTTTCTATTATTAGTTACAGTCACAGTTCATTTTAGTAATATTTTCATCTTATCTTTTCACTATATGTGATCTTAAAATATGGTTCTTAAAATAAGAAATATAGCTTTTTTATCCATGTTTTGTTTCCTCAAATGACAAATCAGCACTTTCATATTAATAAAATACTATTTTGATTACTGTATCATATAGCTGCTCCATAATTGATTTTCTACCACTGGATATTATTTAGATGGTTTCTAATATTTGGCTATATAAATAGCTCTTTGCCTTAAATATTTTCTGGATTTGGAATATTTTATTGGTGGTTAACAGAATTGTAATTGGCTATGACTTTTAGAAAGGTTTCAGTTGGCTAGATCTTAAAGACTCATCTCTTCCAAATTTTCCTCATGAGGCCAAAATCAATACCTGAGTTATGATGGTGATTCTCAAGCTGTTTATCATTAGAAAATTTAAAAATACCCATGTACTTCATCTTTTAAGCTACTTTTTTTTTCTGCCCAAAAGTAAGATTATCATGTAATAAGTGATTTCTGCTTATTTGCAAGTAAAGGCTTATATAATGAAGTATAGTCTTCATTCCTTGTCTTCTCTCAAATGCCTAAGATGGGCCAGACAACTCAGAATCAGAGTTTGCGTCCATCAGCATGAATTATATGTTTTCTTGGTGTTATTAGATTGCCAAGAGATCCAGACAGGGTGGTAAGTGGGAGTGAGGAGTTGGAGCTAAATTCCTGTAGGAGAAGGAAAGTTTAAGGTAGGGAAATCAGGTATATTATCAGGCCAAAAGAGCAGGTAGCTCCAGAATTTCTGCTAGAAGATGAGTAATCCAGAAGGACATTTTGTATTTCAATTAAAAAGAAGTTCAGAGATAGGACAGTTATAGGATTATACAGTGGGTCACTGGTGTCACTTAGGATGCAGGGTCTTTCTACCTTCTTACTTTACGAGATCAGCATGCTGACTTTGTCTTTATGCTCGTCTACTCAGGGCACAAGATGGCATTACATGCTTATCCAAAGGAGTCCCAAAGCTTCCAAAGACATCCACAAGCAGGAAAAAAAAAAAGACTTTTTTTTTTTTTTTAATATAGACAAAGATATTTTCTAGATGCTTCTATCTGATTTGCCCTTAGATGCAATGAATAGAACTGGATCTTGAGCCAGTTCTGTCTGGCGTGATAGACAGAGGCCAATTGGAGTTGAGTCTCGTGGGAAGGGGAAAGGGCCTGTCGTTTCTGAACACTTTATTGCCCATTACCCACACAAAAGTAGGGTTCTTTTAGCAAAGATAGAAGGGTGGATTTGTTAGGGATGTCTCAAACAGCATCTACTGCAGCCAGCATCTTGGGTGATGGAGGAGATCCAGGGATTTATTTTCTTTTATATAAAAAGAAACATATTTCTTTCTTACATTTTGAATTTATTCTTTCTTGGGGTAGCTTGTATGTATGAAAGGGGGAAGGTGATTAAAACTACAAGAAGCTAACGTTCTTTCAAGGGGCTTCCCTGGTGGCTCGGTGGTAAAGAATCTACCTGTGACACAGGAGACACGGGCCGGGTCCCTGGGTTGGGGGGATCCTCTGGAGGAGGGCGTGGCAACCCACTCCACTGTTCTTGCTGGAGAAGCCCGTGGGCAGAGGAGCCTGGTGGGCTACAGTCCATGGGGCCACGAGAGTCAGACATGACTGAAGCAGCTGGCACGTGCACGCAGCAGCCCTGTCAGAGCCGTCCCGCAGCTCCTCCATAGCAGGACGGGGCAACACGCTCAACAGCCGAAGCAGCTAGAGTGACACGGGAGAGGAGTGGACTGAAGCAAAAGAAAGAGGCTTGGGATTATTCCTGTGAGCAATATTGGGAACTGTGAAAAGTGAAAAATGAAAGTCACTCAGTCCTGTACGACTCTTTGCAACCTCAGGGACTATACAGTCCATGGAATTCTCCAGGCCAGAGTACTGGAGTGGGTAGCCTTTCCCTTCTCCAGGGAATCTTCCCAACCCAGGGATCCACCCAGGTCTCCCACATTGTAGGCAGATTCTTTACCAGCTAAGCCACCAGGGAAGCCCATTGGGAACTCTATGACTTATCAAAAGGGCTGTCTTCTGAAGTATGCTGTTACATTCAGTTCAGTTCAGTCGCTCAGTTGTGTCCGACTCTTTGTGACCCTATGAATCACAGCACGCCAGGCCTCCCTGTCCATCACCAACTCCCAGAGTTCACTCAGACTCACGTCCATCTAGTTGGTGATGCCATCCAGCCATCTCATCCTCTGTCGTCCCCTTCTCCTCCTGCTCCAATCCTTCCCAGCATCAGAGTGTTTTCCAATGAGTCAGCTCTTCTCACGAGGTGGCCAAAGTACTGGCGTTTCAGCTTTAGCATCATTCCTTCCAAAAGAAATCCCAGGGCTGATCTCCATTAGACTGATATAAAAGTTCAGAGTCAGGCCAGCCAGTAAACAACGAACAAGAGTGAGGAAGAGCAGTTCAGTTTTATCAGGTTGTTTGAAATATTGGAACTAGTCTATGGAATGCTCGGAGTTTGAGACCTCAGTCATGAAAATCATAGACCTCAGTTCTCTTGCTTCATACCCCGCTGAATAACTAAAAAGGCTTTCACACTCACATGGCAGCTTATGAAATTGGGTTTACCATAGCAAGATGCTTCCATTTGTTCTTTGAGAGTACATATCATCTCTTGCAAGCTTGCCCTGATTTTCAATTTGTGATTAGTTCCTTTTCTGTGCAACCTCATAGCCCTTTGTGCTCACCACTGAGGTTAGTCTTACCACTCATGTTACTAATAGCCTGCAGTCTGATGCAAGGAACACAGGGTGGTTACTATAGGAATAATGGAGGTTGAATTAACAAGTGAATGAAATTAAATTAAGGAAAGAATGAATTAAATAAACAACAGCATGAGAAATAATCCCCTTTGTTCTTTCAGAAGAGTCATTCGAATGATCAGAGTAGATTTTAAAAATAAACATACGTGATAAATTTTCTTCAACATTCTTCTTTCATTTCTTGTAAACTATTTAAATAAATCCTTTATTTCTATTGCAGTAGAAACTTCACCCAGCCTTGAAATTAACAGCTAAATATTCAAAAAAAAATTAAAGGGACAGATTGTGTTATCAGATTTGTGCCCTGAAACCAACTATCCCCTGCCTCTTCTGTGTAGTTATAAAGACCTAAATACTTTTGCATAGAGCTTGTTTACTCAATCTGTATGCTAATAAAGATGGAAGTCTGGAATTTGACCTTCCTTGTGTAAGCACATTTTATTGAAATATGTTTGGAAAAATCCAGTAATCTCAATAATGAGTAAGATAGTTTTTGAATTTGAATTACTAACAAAAACTCCCCCAAACCTCAAATCAGATTGTGTTTGATCTATTATACACTCCCAGAATACTAGCTAATTTTTAATACTATTATTAATAGTTTGTGTCTTTACAGTCCATATAATAGCATATTTGTGCCAAGAATATATAATATTTATGCCAATAATGGGGCTTCCCTCATAGCTCAGTTGATAAAGAATCCACCTGCAATGCGGGAGACCTGGGTTCGATCCCTGGGTTGGAAAGATCCCCTGGAGAAGGGAAAGGCTACCCACTCCAGTATTCTGGCCTGGAGAATTCCATGGACTGCATGGGTCACAAAGAGTCAAACATGACTGAGCGACTTTCAGTTCACTTCAAGATGCCAAGAATGGAATCAGATGGCTAAAAAAAGATACGAGTGTAGCCAGTGTTGTGGGTTTTATTCTTGGTAAAATTTTCGTAGAATAAATACTGTTATTGGTACATAAGAGAACCTTTCATTACAGAACCGTCATCTTGAAGGAGGCACTAGCCAAGGAGTCATGAAAGTTAATATTGAGTCCTGGCTTCACCTCAGCTCACGCAGTCTTTCTTTCTGAGCCTGTTTCCTTCTCATGAAGCTAAAGATAATTCTATGGGTCTTACCTATTTCATTTGTGGTTCTGATGATGAGGACTTCAAAGAATTTCAAAGACTTTATACATTTTCTAAGGATTATAATTATTGGTCACAGGAGCTGGAGAAAGAGTATTTATTATCAAGGTGGGGAGGAATATCCCTGATAGGTCAATGAAATCATATTGATGCATGAAGACAGTGTTTACCTTTTTTCTAAGGAGGAATCATTGATTACATGTAGTGTATTTGCTCTCTCGGCTTAACTGATATTTCCTTTGTGACTTGATCAGAGGAGATGTGAAATTAAGCAGTCAACTAGGAAGAAAGGATCCAAACTTTGCTATACATCTAAGAAATAGTGAGGAAAATAAAACCTAGAGGTATAAAGAGAAAGTGGAAGGATGGGAGAGAAATCTATTTTCCATTAAACAGTGCGCACAATCTCTTTGAAGTGTGTGTGTCTGGGAGGAGGAAGGAGGAAGCCAAAGGAAACAGAAATAAGAGCGTGCTGGCTTTTGATGGCTAAGGATGAAGTGGAGCTATTTAATCTCCAGATTGCCCTCACGCTGTGTGCATCTATTGTGCTGTGGTTGAACTCTAACAGGCAATTCTGTTGTGCCTGTTAATTTCAGCACAGTGTGAATTGCCCCTTACTTAAAGGGAATAGTTAGTTCAATGATGCACATTTCACTGAATCCACAAATCAATAAACCACTTGGAAAGGAGTAAAGTGTGAATCTTCCTGCAGAGTCTCCTGACAGGAGAGACAAGGAATGGCAATAAGATCTGAAATCCCCAACTGGGAGTTAAGCCTGCTTTCACTTGTCTGGCTTAGCAGATGACGTCAATTGGCCTCGGCTTATGAATGTTATCTCTATAACCCTCTTCTGTGGGCCTCGGGCTCTTCCAGCTAGGTGTCTAAGGGCTGGCGTAGTTTCATCTCATATTTTGAGAATAAGTAGAATATGGTTTTTAGCTTATGGTGAAGCTGAGCAGTGGGTCAGGAGTTGGTGGAAGCAGTCCCACGGCAGGTTGAAATAGGAAGTAGTCAGCTAGGTAAGACAGATCATGGAGTATGGCTATCTTTGGGCATGGTCCAAACCACAGACAAAAACCAGTGTGTATCAAGTCATGGTGCACAGAGCTGGGCTGGGGTTGAGAGGCAGGATTCCAGGCATGGGAGCCAAGGCAGTAGTCCACTTTATCAGCCGGACCTCTTGATTGAAAGCAGCAGGAACTTACGCTGGCTATCTAGAGAGAAAAGAGGATTTATTAAAAAAGAGGACTGGGGATTTGGAAAATTGATTGGAGGTTGGAGAACCTGAGTTTGCGTAAAAGTGAGATTATTCACTGAAAAGTCAATTCCCAGTGGCTTAAAGATCAAAATGTGAAAGGTAAAACTATAAAGCATTTTAGAACATAGTGCAGGAATATATCTTCATGAAGTCACAGTTTGGGAAGGATTTTCCTACAAGACCCAAAAACTCTATCCATAAAGGAAAAGATTGCTTCCCCCCACCCCCCGCATTAAAATTAAGAACTCTCTTCACCAAAATACACCTTAAAAAGAGTGTAAAGGCATATTGCAGAGTAGGGCCACATGTCTAGGGCTAAAATATGTAAAGAGCATCTACAAATATGAAATACGGGAGAAGGACAACTCAGTACAGATTTGTACATGGAACTTGAATGAGCATTTACAAAAGATAAAATGACTGATAAGTTAATGAAAAGGTGTTCAGCCTTGTTGGAAATAAGGAAAATGCAAAGTAAAAACCACAGGGAGGAATCATTACAGACTCACCAGATTGTCAAACATTGAAAAATCAGACAATAACAGTGGAGATGAGGATGTAGAATAAGAAAGCTTTCTTTGACTTTGTTCTTGTTTAATCACTAAGTTGTGTCCAACTCTCTACAGCCCCATGAACTGTAGCCCCTCAGGCTCCTCTGCCCATGGAATTTCCCAGGCAAGAATACTGGAGTGGGGTGCCATTTCCTCCTTTAGGGGATCTTTGTGACCCAGGGGTTGAACCCACATCTCCTGCACTGGCAGGCATTTTCTTTACTGCTGAGCCACCAGGGAAGGCTTTTCTTCCACTGCAGAAGCATGAATTGGTGCAAGCACTGTGGCAAACTCTCTGTCATCATCCCCTCAAAACTGAGTGCAAGGACGCCAACAGACTTCCCTGGTGGCTCAGATGGCAAAGCGTCTGCCTGCAGTGTGGGAGACCTGGGTTCGATCCCTGGGTCAGGAAGATCCCCTGGAGAAGGAAATGGCAACCCACTCCAGTACTCTTGCCTGGAAAATCCCATGGACAAAGGAGCCTGGTAGGCTACAGTCCGTGAGGTTGCAAAGAGCTGGACATAACTGAGCAACTTCACTTTTCACTCACACCAACAACTGGGCTTCCCAGGTGGCACTAGTGATAAAGAACCCACCTGCCAGTGCAGGAGGACATAAGACATGCGGGTTCGATCCCTGGGTCAGGAAGATCCCCTGGAGGAGGAAATGGCAACCCACTCCAGTATCCTGCCCGGAGAATCCCAGGGACAGAGGAGCCTGGTGGGCTACAGTCCATGGGGTCCAAAGAGTCAGACACCACTGAAGTGACTTAACATACACAGCATGCAAACACACAGACACACACATACACACATCCAACAACTACCCAGCAATTCCACTTTGAGATGATCATCTGCAGTAGAATGGACTTATAGGTAGTTAGTTCAGTTGCTCAGTCATGTCCGACTCTGCGACCCCATGAATCACAGCACGCCAGGCCTCCCTGTCCATCACCAACTCCCGGAGTTCACCCAAACTCACGTCCATCGAGTCGGTGATGCCATCCAGCCATCTCATCCTCTGTCGTCCCCTTCTCCTCCTGCCCTCAATCCCTCCCAGCATCAGAGTCTTTTCCAATGAGTCAACTCTTCACATGAGGTGGCTAAAGTATTGGAGTTTCACCTTTAGCATCAGTCCTTCCAATGAACACCCAGGACTGATCTCCTTTAGAATGAACTGGTTGTATCTCCTTGCAGTCCAACGGACACTCTCAAGAGTCTTCTCCAACACTACAGTTCAAAAGCATCAATTCTTCGGCGCTCAGCTTTCTTCACATTCCAGCTCTCACATTCGTACATGACTGCTGGAAAAACCATAGCCTTGACTTATAATTAACTTATAAATAACTTCACAGCAACAAAAAGGAATAAATTATATATACAGACAGCAGCATAAAATATCTCATATACTGTACAAAGTTCCAAAACAGGCACAGAGACGAAACTGAGTTGTTTAGAATTTCTAGGTGGTAGGGTTATTAAAAAACAAACAAGAAAATAGTGATCACAAAAACAGGCGTGTAGTAATTCCCAGGAGAGAGGGAGGGGTTTATGAGTGGGGAAAGGTTTGTAAAGATGGGGATCCAGGGCTGGCAGGGTTTGCAGCATGCAAATGAGGACAAGTTACCAGGCATAATGCAAAGCGTTGCTCTTGGAGTTGGGTTCAGAGACAAACGCTGACAGTATCGGTGACGCATGGGCAGGACCCTGGGACGCGCACATGTATCGGCAGAGATAAGACTCTAGGAGGAAGACTGTAACCCTTGGGTTTTGGGGCTTTTTAATTTCCGATGACAGAACCTTGGCTCTAGCCCTTCTCTGCCAGCTTAGTCTCCATGTTGGAAATAGCACCATGCCTTCATATCCAGGGGCTGGTGTCTGAGTCTGGGAGTGTAGCTCTGTGACAAGCAAATGATAAGACTTGCAACATCAGAAATTATTCTCTCCTGAGATATTCACAAGACCGTGATCCAAGTCTTCTTTCGACCCAGATTGATTGCCTTTGCACCAGTCTGTAGTAGCCCATTGCTGTGGTGCTATCTATGTGGGAAGCAAATTGTTTTCTGAGACCCACTTACAGGAGAATTAGTTTTGGGCAAGATTAATTCCTACATCTGTCATTAATTTCCCTACCTGTTGGTGAGGTGGCATGCTTGTCTGTGTTATAATTATTTGTCAAATCTGATACATATGCTGTATACTTTCCCTGTGTATGTCATCTTTCATCATAAAAGAAGAAAAAAAAAATACTGGAATCAGGAAGAGTTTGGAGACTGGGGCAAGGACCAGAGGCAGGACTCCAAGGCAAGCACAGCACAGGTCTTAGGCTGCTACAACACACCCTTGTATCATTCATTCTCAGCCCCAGTCCGAGGACAGATTAGCTTTATCCCCTTGAGGGAGTGATAGCCACCAAACGCACTAGTGGGCAGGCTACGCCTGAGATCGTAGAACAGAGAGGTTCAGAGACCAAATGAAGATGTTCAAATAACATGATTTACCAAATCAAATTAAGGCACACTGAGAAATGAGGAAAGAGCTAGAGTAAGTTAGGTATAAGCTGTCTGGTCCACACAGAATGAAGGCCATACAACTGGAATCTCGGGATACCATCATTCATAGTCTCCATCTCTCTATGCCACGTCAGCCTCTGCACCAGAGGTGTGGTTACAAGGACCAAAAGTTAGGTTTGAGCAAATAGGCCCACAGAGGGGTGATGCTCTGGATCAATGACACTTGCTGTGCTGCAGACCCCCAGGGACCAGGACAACTAGCTGTAGCTGGAGCTTGCTGAGTAACCTCAAGCAAAGCCATGGGTTGGTTTGTACTTTGTGGACAGAGAGGATGGGAGGGCAGAGTGAGTGCCACCAATGGATGATGAATGCAATCCTCATATACAGTTAGGGCATCCTGAATATTTTGTGCCTCCAGTATCCTTAGTCGCGTGTATTTAATAACCAGGTGCTTCATGGATATTCGGCGTCTGTTGGTCTTTTCACTCCTGTTTTACACACACATAATGTTCTGGCTAGTTTGTCATCTTCTGCTTATAATACCTCATCAGCTCTACCTATTTCCCAGGAACTTTTTTGCTTCCTAGTTGTTACCTATACTGAAAATACCTTAAAAGAGTTTGTCTGTGTTTTATAAACTACATACGTTTTTCTCTGGTAGCATTGAACAAGCTGATGCATGTTACATATGTGGTTGGCTGAGGCTAAGTCATTTCACTGATTATTCTGGAACAGCGATAAAATAATATAGCCTGTTTTGGTTCTAAGGTCAGAGATAAATGCCACTTCCCACCGAGGATACTTGCAAAGAAGGATTTTCTCATAAAAGAGATCAGGATATGAGTAGGAAGGAGGAGACTGGAGAGTAGATGGTCCTCAAAAACAAATGCCCGTCACTTATATGTAAAAGGGCTTCACTGGTGGCTCAGATGGTAAGGAATCTGCCTCCAATTCAGGAGACCCAGGTTCAATCCCTGGGTGGGGAAGATCCCCTGGAGAAGGGAATGCTACCCACTCTAGTATTCTTGCCTGGAGAATTCCATAGACAGAGGAGCCTGGTGGGCTGTACAGTTCATGGGGTCACAAAGAGTCAGATATGTCTAACACTTTTTGAATTTTTATATAAAAGGGATATTAGTAAGAAAGTAGGAATTGAGGGTAAAGTTTAAAAAGCTTAGTTGTTGGAATCGAGACATGACATCTGTGTTGGTTAGGTAGCAGGACTGGATTTCATCTGAATCCAGGCATAATGGCTCGTATGTTTAAGAAACTCTTTATTTAGGTCAGAAGAGCTGTGTGACAGCTACTTTGAAGTTTGGGCTGAGCTTCCAGATAGTGATTAATTATCTCCAAGTAAGGAGAGTTCAAGAAATGCAGTAGCTATGATTAGTCTGGTTCTGAGAATGTCTCTCAGATTTTCTGAAGTCCTTGCCAGGTAGGAATTTCTGTGTTTCCACTGGTAATTGTTATAGAAACTCCTTACTGTAAAGTACAACAGTTTCCAGCCATCATTGCTCTGGACTGTTACTTAGATAATAGATGATCATTCTCTCTCTGTCTCCCTCCCTGCCTCCCTCTCTCTCTATATCGCCTTATTTTCATAGGCAAGAATACACAGACACACACACTCATTCTTTAAAAACAAAAAAAAAACCAAGCAAAAAAAGACTAGAACTATATTTTAGTAGTAGGGTGATTTGCTGGCCAGAATCTGTCTTTACATGATGCCTGAGGTTCCAGACAAACAGTCTACTTCAATAGTCTAGAGACCCTCTTGGGTCCCTCAGCCAACTAATTTCTCAGAGTTATGCTCAATAGTCATCTTGGGAAGTTAGTTACAGCACTATACCAAACTTGGTTGCCACCCAAGATTTGACAATTTCACCCAAGGAAATTGTTCACAGTCCTTTACAACTCTTGTTAATTAGGATATCTTCCACGTAAACCCCAGTCACGGCACAGAAACACTCTTCCAAGGGTCCCTGCCCCTCACCCTACCCCTGATGACACAAGCACAGATGAGAGAACTGTCCTCTGGAAGCAGAGCTGATCCCGCAGCTGCCCTGTACATAATGTCTGAGCTGTGATGTATAAGACCTAGCGAACACCCAACTTTGCTGTTCCTATGTTCCTTACGCAAGCACAATGGAATTAAGACCTTGGGAACAGCTCTTTAGGAAAAGGTAAAATATATATAATTTTTAAACAATGGACATGCATTAAAGAGTTAATTTTACTCATCTGTGAGGTGACGAGGACCAGAATGTGTCATCCCCAAATATGCCGCTTTGGCATTAGTATTAATTTGAGCTGAAAGCAATTGAGAATCCACAGAGGCAGGAAGAGCTTTTGGCCTTGCCCTTATGTACCTGAAAACAGGGCATACATTTATTTCCCTTTTAAGATGTCCATCCTCCTCCACCCTCCTTTCAGACTCCCACCTCCAAGAAGAGAAGGAGGTGAGACTCCTTCTCACTGGAGACTGATAACTGACACCAACATGAGTTTGTGCAGACCTAACTAAATAAGACCTTAGTTCCTGTTCCCTGTGATTCATTATCCCTTGAAGCTTATGCCTCCTTTTCTTTGTTGAAATGGTACATAAGCTTTCAATTCTAATCACTTGAATTTCACTTTTTCTCTGTGAACTCCAATGCACATAAATATTAAAATTGTGTTTTTTTTCTTGCTAACTTGACTTTTGTTACTTTAATTCACAGACTTCTTCCATTCACTGAACCTGAGAGTAGAAGGAAAGACAGGGAATAGATGTTATAATGGGTTCAAAGGAAAAGTCAAACAGCACAAACTCATCTAGCAAGCAAAGTAATGTTGAAATGAATTGCCAATGGCGCTATGGCTGATTAATGTTGATGTATGGCAGGACCCATCCATCACAAAATATTGTGAAGTGATTATCTTGCAATTAAAAATAAAAAAAAATTGCCAATAGCAAAACTGTATTTCCCCCTTGATATTAGAAAAGTCAATTAAATCCTGTTGGACTGGCCAGAACTTACATGTTTAACTGTTACCTATAATGGCTCCCCTTGTGGCTCAGCTGGTAAAGAATCCGCGTGCAAGGAGACCTGGGTTTGATCCCGGGGTTGGGAAGATACCCTGGAGAAGGGAAAGGCTACCCACTCCAGTATTCTGGCCTAGAGAATTCCATGGACAGTCCATGGGGTCGCAAAGAGTCAGACATGACTGAGTGATGTTCACTTCACTATAACTCGAAAGGGTTATAGTAAAGCTAAAAAAATAATAAAAGGCTAGAATCTGATAACCTGAAAGGATGTGCTGTATGTAGACAATGCAGGCTTTTGCCCTGAAACCCAATTTTTTACATACAATATGCAAAACAGCTAATACTACTTGTTGACTTTTCAGTTGTTAGTATTTTCTTGACTCAAGGCTTGCTTTAACAAACTTATTATACATCAGGTTCCTCCCCACCCCCCACCCCCAGAGACTTTTAATATTCTCAAGGTTAATGTGTTGAAGCTTTGAGGATTTGGGGAAGGACACTGTGAGAAGCCCTTAAGGTTGCTTGAGATTGGATTTTAGGTGCTTAGGGTTTTAGAGAACTGGGAGATCAGTCACTGTGGCAGCTTTAAGGATGTCAAGAATGACCACTGTTTCACACAATACCTGCTAGGAATGAAGCAATCAACATTTTCCCCCTTCACACATCTTTCATACCAACTAGTCCACTTGACAGTCCCCTGAAGAATTCACAGTGTTTGGCGCTTGTGCCTGAGGTCTTTAGCGTTGAGGAATCTTTATATTGTGTATTTTGGCGATGCTGATCTGTCTGTGTGTCCCCAAAGTGTGTTACTTGCTGCTCATGCAGTTTGTGGAGGGAAATAGACACAGTCAGTCCTCATTAGTCATGGATTCTGTGTTTGCTCATTTGTCTACTTGCTAAGTTGTTTGTAACTCCAAAATCAACACTCAGGGTGCTTTTGTAGCCATTCAGACGTGAGTACAATGGGCTGGGGGCAGAAAAGTTTGAGTTACCCGGCACACATGTTCCCAGCCGAGGTGGAACGAGGAGGTGCCCTGCCTTCCTGTGTCAGCTCTCAAAAACAAGTGTCCTTTTGCTTTATGGTGCTAGCTTTTCCTCATTTTTGCTGGAGATTTTGTTGCCTGTATCCTCCAGACTTGATTCATGCAAGTGGGCAGTGGTCTTTGGTAAAGTTTTTTTTTTTCTCTCTTTTGGAAGGAATGAAAATAAAATCTACAACCATAGCCCTCTCATTCCAAATTGTGCTGAGTAACTAGCGAATTAATTGCTGAAACACTTTACCCTTGGTGGCGAATCCTATTTACATGATTTTCATTGCCTTTCTAAATTCTGGTTAGCCTTTCCATTGACACCTAGGCCCTTTCGCTTCGTCGTGGGGTTTTGAAAAATTACAATTAACCACAAGTGCTGGGCAGACCTCATTGATTTTACAGTTCTGTGCACTTGTTTCTTTGAAGGGAAACTATGAGCCTCCCCCCAACCACACCTGCACCCACTAATTGGGGCCATGAGGGAGAAGGAGCTGAGGTGGGGGAAGGAGGGAGGGATGACAAACCCCGAAGGAAGCTTGCGAAATGCCACTTCACACAGCAGCTTTAGAGAGCGATCTACAGACCAGCTTTAGATAGAACAGTTGCTCCCACCATTTTCAACCAGGCTAATAGGAAGTTGCTGTTGCAACAATATTTTATCCCCACTTTGGAAACAAAATGCAAGACAGATTGAAGGTGGTAAGGGAGAGTAAACCATGGTAGTGTGTGCCCAACTCCCCTTAGGCAAATAAAAGGCTAGAATCTGATAACCTGAAAGGATGTGCTGTATGTAGACAATGCAGGCTTTTGCCCTGAAACCCAATTTTTTACATACAATATGCAAAACAGCTAATACTACTTGTTGACTTTTCAGTTGTTAGTATTTTCTTGACTCAAGGCTTGCTTTAACAAACTTATTATACATCAGGTTCCTCCCCACCCCCCACCCCCAGAGACTTTTAATATTCTCAAGGTTAATGTTTGAAGCTTTGAGGATTTGGGGAAGGACACTGTGAGAAGCCCTTAAGGTTGCTTGAGATTGGATTTTAGGTGCTTAGGGTTTTAGAGAACTGGGAGATCAGTCACTGTGGCAGCTTTAAGGATGTCAAGAATGACCACTGTTTCACACAATACCTGCTAGGAATGAAGCAATCAACATTTTCCCCCTTCACACATCTTTCATACCAACTAGTCCACTTGACAGTCCCCTGAAGAATTCACAGTGTTTGGCGCTTGTGCCTGAGGTCTTTAGCGTTGAGGAATCTTTATATTGTGTATTTTGGCGATGCTGATCTGTCTGTGTGTCCCCAAAGTGTGTTACTTGCTGCTCATGCAGTTTGTGGAGGGAAATAGACACAGTCAGTCCTCATTAGTCATGGATTCTGTGTTTGCTCATTTGTCTACTTGCTAAGTTGTTTGTAACTCCAAAATCAACACTCAGGGTGCTTTTGTAGCCATTCAGACGTGAGTACAATGGGCTGGGGGCAGAAAAGTTTGAGTTACCCGGCACACATGTTCCCAGCCGAGGTGGAACGAGGAGGTGCCCTGCCTTCCTGTGTCAGCTCTCAAAAACAAGTGTCCTTTTGCTTTATGGTGCTAGCTTTTCCTCATTTTTGCTGGAGATTTTGTTGCCTGTATCCTCCAGACTTGATTCATGCAAGTGGGCAGTGGTCTTTGGTAAAGTTTTTTTTTTTCTCTCTTTTGGAAGGAATGAAAATAAAATCTACAACCATAGCCCTCTCATTCCAAATTGTGCTGAGTAACTAGCGAATTAATTGCTGAAACACTTTACCCTTGGTGGCGAATCCTATTTACATGATTTTCATTGCCTTTCTAAATTCTGGTTAGCCTTTCCATTGACACCTAGGCCCTTTCGCTTCGTCGTGGGGTTTTGAAAAATTACAATTAACCACAAGTGCTGGGCAGACCTCATTGATTTTACAGTTCTGTGCACTTGTTTCTTTGAAGGGAAACTATGAGCCTCCCCCCAACCACACCTGCACCACTAATTGGGGCCATGAGGGAGAAGGAGCTGAGGTGGGGGAAGGAGGGAGGGATGACAAACCCCGAAGGAAGCTTGCGAAATGCCACTTCACACAGCAGCTTTAGAGAGCGATCTACAGACCAGCTTTAGATAGAACAGTTGCTCCCACCATTTTCAACCAGGCTAATAGGAAGTTGCTGTTGCAACAATATTTTATCCCCACTTTGGAAACAAAATGCAAGACAGATTGAAGGTGGTAAGGGAGAGTAAACCATGGTAGTGTGTGCCCAACTCCCCTTAGGCAGCCTCAGTTTTTGTCCTGTGCCGACCTCCCTTTGCCCCATTGCTCCTTTCTCTTCCTCTCCACGTGTGAGTAAATGACTTGGCTTTTCTTTCAATTCAGAGAATGGGGTCTGTTCCCAGTCACTGCCACCTTCACACAAACCTCACTTAAGTTAGTTCTTTTCTCAAGCATTTTGCATTTTTTCCTATTATGGCACCATGAAAGAATGATCCCTTCCTATGGTAAAGAATCCGCCTGCAATGTGGGACACCTGGGTTTGATCCCTGGATTGGGAAGATCCCCCGGAGAATGGAAAGGCTACCTACTCCAGTATTCTGGCCTGGAGAATTCCATGGTCTGTATAGACCATGGGGTCGCAAAGAGTCAGACACGACTGAGCGACTTTCACTCACTCTCTCACAAAGAAATTCCAAGTGTGAGTATGTAAAGGAGGCAGGAAAGATCTTTTTTTAAAGATACCATAGAAAGAAAAAAGTTGAAGTCTCTCAGTGGTGTCCAACTCTTTGGGACCCCATGGACTGTAGTCTACCAGGCCCTTCCATCCGTGAGATTTTCCAGGCAAGAATACTGGAGTGGGTTTGCCATTTCCTTCTCCAGGGGGGATCTTTCCAACCCAGGGATCGAACCCCAGTCTCCCACACTGCAGGCAGACTCTTTACCCTCTGAGCCATCAGGGAAGCCCCTAAAGATACCACAATTACATCATAAAGGATCTGAGTTTGAACAACTAATAGCCAGGTGCATTGGCCACTGAGGGAGTATACAGGAAAGGAGCCGTAAGAGACAGGGCGATGCCATTCGCTAACTAAATCTGAGTAACTTTCATAACATTTTAAAGCCTGTTTTCTCATTTGTTGCCGAGTTCTGCAAACCTTTTCTGTAAAGGGACAGATAATAAATATTATAGGCTTTGTAGGCTGTGTAGTCTCTGGTGCACCTATTTACCTTTGCTGTTGTGGGGTATAAACAATTAAAGACAATGCATAATCTAATGGGTGTGCTGTGTTCTAATAAAATCTTATTGATAAAAACAGGCTGCAGGATGAATTTATCAGGCCAGATTTGGCTCACTGGGCTATCATTTGTTGACCTTGATCTATAAAGTGGGGATAATAACAGAATCCAAATCCAGTTGTTGGGAGAATGATATGTGTGTTCTGAATGTAGGAGATGTAGTATAATGTCTGGCTTATAATAAGTGCCTTTGTTAAAAATATAGTTAAAAAAGAGAAGATTATGATTTTTAGAAGATATAAATTGAATATATGTTAAAGATTTTATTAACTCATTATTAATGCAGAGTTCAGGCAGATACTGTATCTACTTCAAAAGAGATTTAAAAACAGTGATTTATATATAAACAGTGATTTGCATATTGTCAAAAATTGGCTTGGAGGAAGATAGTTGTCCTTTCACCAGTCAATTCATTTTTGTGATCATAGTCAAGAGCCATTTTTATTGCCTTGTAGTGTTCCATAGCTTACAGAGTTGACAAAAAGCTCAAAGATGATGAAAATCCAGGAATCACATGACACAGAAAGGCATGCTCTAAACAACACATTATTTGTCACTGGGAAAATACAGTATTCTTATCTGCTCATTTCCAGTTTCTTTAGAGACTCAAATCTTCCCTATGATCGTTACTGCATGGGTGTTGTCTGGGGCTCCTCGGTCCTTTGAGGCTAAAATGGAATTGGCTCACATTCCTTTTGGCTGTGCTCTAGGGTTTCCTGCAAACTGAGGCTGATGTGAAGTTCCCGTTCTGTTGTGTGAGTACAGTGGGTGGATTGTCGCAGTGAAAAGTGTGGTATTGTTTACTTTTGGCATGGTGTCTCTCTGTGTGAATGTGTTCCCAGTGTCTCCATGCCCCAGAGCTATCATGAACCCAAGGCTCTATGTATTGTTGTTCAGTCGCTAAGTCCTGTTGACCTTTTGCAACCCCCTGGACTGCTGCATGCTAGACTCCTCTGAATAACTCCTCCCGAGTTTATTCAGATTCATGTTCATTGAGTCAGTGATGCTATCCAGCCATCTCATCCTCTGCCGCCCTCTTCTTTTGCCTTCAGTCTTTCCCAGCATCAGGGCCTTTTCCACTGAGTCGGCTCTTTGCGTCAGGTGGCTAAAGTATTGGAGCTTCAGCTTCAGCATCAATCCTTTCAGTGAATATTCAGAGTTGATTTCCTTTAGGATTGACTTATTTGGCTCCTTGCAGTCCAAGGGACTCTCAAGGGTAATCTCCAGCACCATAATTCAAAAACATCAGGTCTTTGGTGCTCAGCCTTCTTTATGGTCCAGTTATCACATCCATACATGACTACTGGAAAGACCAGAGCTTTGACTGTGCAGACCTTTGTTGGCAAAGTAGTATCTCAGTCTAGATTTGTCATAGCTTTCCTCCCAAGGAGCAGTTAGTTGTCTTCTAATTTCATGGCTGCAGTCAAAGTTCACAGTGATTTTGGAGCCCAAGAAAATACAGTCTATTACTGTTTCTACTTTTGCCCTTTCTATTTGCCATGAAGTGATGGGACCAGATGCCATGTTCTTAGCTTTCTGAATGTTGAGTTTTAAGTCAGCTTTTTCTCTCTGCTGTTTCACCCTCATCAAGGGGCTCTTTGGTTCCTCTTCACTTTCTGCCATTAGAGTGGTTATCACCTCCTTATCTGAGGTTGTTGATTTTTCTCCCAGCAATCTTGATTCTAGCTTTTGATTCATCCATGTTGGTATTTCACATGATGTACTCTGCATATAAGTTAAATAAGCAGGGTGACAGTATACAGCTTTGTCATACTCCTTTTCCAATTTTGAAATAGTTGTTCCATGTAAGGTTCTACATGTTGTTTTTTGACTTGCATACATTTTTCTTAGGAGACAGGTAATGTGGTTGGTATTCTCATCTCTTTAAGAATTTTTCAGTTTGTTGTGATCCACATAGTCAAAGGCTTTAGCATAATCAGTGAAGCAGAAGTAGATTTTTTATTTTTCCTGGAATTCCCTTGCTTTCTCTGTGATCCAACAAGCCTTGATCTCTGGTTCCTCTGTCTTTTCTAAGCCCAGCTTGTACTTGTAGAGGTTCTAGGTTCACATATTACTGAAGCCTAGCTTCTAGAATTTTGAGTATAACCACGTTAGCATATGAAATGATTCCAATTATGCTGTAGTTTAAACATTCTTTGGCACTGTCCTTCTTTGGGACTGGAACAGAAACTCAACCTTTGCTAGTCCTTTGGCCACTGCTGAGTTTTCCAAATTTGTTGACATATTGAGTACAGCATTTTATCAGAATCATCTTTTAGGATTTTGAATAGCTCAGCTGCAATTCCATCCTCTCCACTAGCTTTGTTTGTAGTGATGCTTTCTAAGGCCCACTTGACTTCACACTCCCAAGATGTTGGCTCTAGGTGAATGATCACACCATTGTGGTTATTGTGGTCATTAAGGCTCTTGTATAGTTCTTCTGTGTATTCTTGCTACCTCTTCTTAATCTTTTCTTCTTCTGTTAGGTCTTCACCATTTCTGTCCTTGATTGTACTCATCTTTTCATGAAATGTTACCATCCTTGCACAAAATGTTCCCTGGGATATCTCCAATTTTCTTGAAGAGATCTCTAGTCTTTCCTATTCTATTGTTTTCGTCTGCTTATTTGCATTGTTCATTTAAGAAAGCCTTCTCACCTCTCCTTGCTATTCTCTGAGAATCTACATTCAGTTGGGTATATCTTTCCCTTTCTCCCTTGTTTTTCACTTCTCTTCTTTCCTCAGCAGTTTGTAAGGCCTCCTCAGATATCCACTTTGCCCTCTTGCATTTCTTTTTCTTTGAGCTGGTTTTGGCTAGTGCCTCCTGTACAGTGTTATGAACCTCTTTCTAAAATTCTTCAGGTGCTCTTGAATCTATTAGTCACCTCTACTATATAATCGTAAGGGATTTGATTTAGATCATTCCTGAATGGCATAGTGGTTTTCCCTACTTTCTTCAATTTAAGTCTGAATTTTGCAATAAGGAGTTTATGGTCTTAGCCACAGTCAGTTCCAGTCTCGTTTTTGCTGACTATATAGAGCATCTCTGTCTTTGGCTGCAAATAATACAATTAATCTGATTTCAGTGTTGACCACCTGGTGGTGTCCATGTGTCGAGTTGTCTTTTGTGTTGGAAGAGGGTATTTACTATGACCAGTGTGTTCTCGTGACAAAGCTCAGCTAGCCTTTGCCCTGCTTTATTTTATATTCCAAGTCTAAACTTGTCTGTTTCTCTGTATATCTCTTGCCTTCCTACTTTTGCATTCCAACCCTGTATGATAAAGAGATATCATTTTTTGGTATTAGTTCTAGAAGGTCTTTTAGGTCTTCATAGAACTGGTCAGCATCACCTTCTTTAGCATCAGTGGTTGGGGCATAGTCTTGGATTACTGTGATGTTGAATGGTGGTGTGTCTTAGAATGAACCAAGATCATTCTGCCATTTTTGTGGTTGCCCCCAAGTACTGCATTTTGGATTCTTTTGTTGACTACAAGAGTTACTTCATTTCCTCTAAGGGATTCTTCTGAAATAAATTCACCCATTCCCATCCATTTTAGTTCACTGATTCCTACAATGCTGATGTTCAGTCTTGTGATCTCCTGCTTGAGCATGTCCAATTAACCTGATTAATAGACCTAACATTCTATTCCTATGCAGTATTGTTCTTTACAGTATTGGACTTACTTTCACCACCAGGCACACCCACAACTGAACATCATTTCAGCTTTGGCCCAGCTGCTTCCTTCATTCTAGAGCCATTAGTAATTGCCCTGTGCTCTTCCCCAGTAGCATACTGGACACCTGACCTGGGGGCTCATCTTCCAGTGTCATATCTTTTTGCCTTTTCATATAGTTCATGGGGTTCTCCTGGCAAGAATACTGGAGTGGTTTGCCATACCCTCCTCCAGTGGACCTAGTTTTTTTCGGAACTCTTCACTATGACCTGTCTGTCTTGGGTGGCCCCGCACAGCATGGGTCATAGCTTCATTAAGTTATGCAGTCTTCTTTGCCACAGCAAGGTCGTGATCCATGAAGGGGGCTCTATGAAGGCAAGAAGCAATAAGAAGATACACATTCCAACAATGCAAATCTCTTTAAATGATGACAGCTCCAGTTGACTTTCTTATCAATGGAGATCTCTTATGGGCTGACATTTCTCTGTAGATTCCAGCCACCCTGTTTTCTCAGTTCCCTTACTACAAAATTCCCCCTTACCCACCTTCCTTTCGTAAATAGTCTTAGATACTTGTTCATTTCTTATGCTAGACAGTTTAACTATGTCTTTGTTTTATAGGTTCCTTAAAACTGTGGTTTCGTAGCCTAATGCCAAAGTAGCCTAACACGTTATTGAGTTAAAGGGAAGGCCAGGTGCACACAGCAGAGTAATTCATGGCTCCCATACAGAGCAGAAACTACTGTGATCGGTTGTGCTTCTAAATAGTTCTTTCCAGATTATTACTATTACTACTATCATGGAGACAAATCAGGGGTACAGATGAGACTGTTCTGGATAAGCAATTATTTCTGCTGGCTGTTTTTTGGCTTTCCATATTTCTTACTCTGTCATATTTCTCCCACTGTCTTTCCCCTTCTCTCTTTTACTGTCTTGCTATACAAATTAGATATACTTTTCAATTGTGAAATAACATTTCTTCTCCTTAATAGGGGAACCACAGAATATGTTACCTTTTCCAGTAGGTTCTGAGCAAGGGTCCTTCTGTCAGATGTATTTGAACCAATAAGACAACTGAGTTCTGTTCAGAAACAAAGGGCAAAATTTAAAAAAAAACCACACTTTTTTTTTAAACTATTTTTTTAAGCTTTTTATTTTATATGGAACATAGCTGATTAACAGTGTTGCAATGGTTTCAGGTGTACAGCAGAGCGACTCAGCCACACGTATACATGTAGCCATACAATTTTATTTTTTGGTGAGAGAGTGGAGAGGTTCAGACTCCACTCTGGAGCACAGGCCATCCCGGCTTGCAGTGAGCAGTAGATTTATCGGGATCTCAGAGGAGTGGGCGGAGTGCTCCGGGGTGGGCACAGCTGTGCTGCTGGCTCTTGGAATCACAGTGTCTCACCAGGTATATCTATGTACAGCCCGCCTGCCTCCACCTTCTTGAACTACAATCCGAGGCACAGTACTTCTGAACAAGGTTCCTGCACTTAAGTGTTGGGTATAGCTGTTTGGCACTGGAAACTCTGGTCTGAAGCGCTTCTGCATACAACATTCATGAACAGGTGAAACCAGACTAAGCACCAAGGAACAAATAAAAGGTTAGATCTTATTACTCAGATTCTGTTTTTCTTTCCCAGGGATTTTAATGAGCTTTGCTGGTGACAGACACACAGAGGCTATGTCTGGTTTCAGCCAGGGTACTCAAGGGTTGCCTGGGCACTCCTATCGCCAGGGGTCAGGTGGGCCTGCCTAAAATAGTGCCTGAGTAATTATGCAGAGAAAATAAGCTGGAGATGGACAAAACATGTTTCTTTTAGGAAATCAGTGGTTGACTTTTGTTAGCCTGAGGAAGTTCAGACTTGGGTCTAAAGGTTGGAAGACAAATAGTTCTCTCAGGTTTTGTGGGTTAAACTAGCAAATGGGAGTTCAACTGTTAGTTACGGTTGGTGTATGAAAAATTGTGAATGATTTTTGAATTTTTGTGGGTGTTGTGACTGAGTCATTCCTCTCTGCCTCTGTTTTTGAATTTGCTGTTTGAGAACTTTATAAGTTGTAGAAAACTGCAAATAGTGCAAATGGAAATGCAAATTAAGACGTAGTTAAGGAAAGGGTTCACAGAGCTTGGGTAAAGTTTGGCCAAGGAGAGTGTATTTCATTGAGCAAATCTCCTTGGAAAGGTAAGATGTGAGCAAAGCTTTGAAGACCACAAGACAGCTGAGTCTAGCAGTTTCCTAGGGGAAGTGTATTCCAGGTGGGGAAATCAGCCAAGGCTCTATGGCAGAGGTTTTCCTGGCAGGGTGAAGAAAACCCCAGAAGGCTAGTCTGATGGCCACCACGGGGTATCCATCTCATGTACATTTCTTACCACATGATACTGAAATTCCTTCCATTGAGTGGTGATTCCACTTTGTTCCTATTGAATGTATGTGTTACAAGAGAATAGAGATGAAGTGAGGCTGTCTGGTTTCTAAGACTAGGTCATAAATATGTTATGCAGTTGAGCTGTGTTCTCTTGGGACACTCACCCTTAAAGTCCAGCTACCATATTGTGAGATAGTCCAGGCCACATGGAAAGGCCCCATTTGATAGGCTACCAGTTACTGCAGTTGGGTCCAATCTGGCAGTCTGCATCAACCACTAGACATGTGAGTGAGTGAGCCTTCAGTGATTCTAGCCCCTGGCCATCAGGTCACCCCCTCTCCAGCCCTTACCCGACCCTTCCAGTCTTCCTAACCGAGACTTCAGACCTTATGTAGCAAAGACAAGCCATTTCTGCTGTGCTCTCTCTCCCGATGTTTCCGACCAGACTTCATGACATATTACATGGGTATTGTTATTACACCGATGAGACTTGGGGTGGTTTGTTTTGATATCTGAGCTATCTGGAGTGGCTGAAGTTAAATGAGTAAGATAGAGACAGTAGATAGAAGTGAGTTCAGAATGGCATTGACAAGAAGTCCAGAAGATGTGGACTATTATATGCTAAAGTGAACACTGGCTTTTACTGTAAGTGAAAAAAAAAGAATGAATGGGTGAATAATTACTTAATTGTTGGGAAAGATGAATTCTTAAAAGAGAAATACTGTTGTGTCCATAATCGGGCTACATAATGAAGTGGAAAAAAAAAAGCATGTAGTTGAATCCTAATACTACCATTTATGATTTTAGCCATAGAAGGATTAAGTTCTGGGGCATTATTTTCTTATTTGTAAGATAAAGTTATGCTATGAGGATTAAACATTACAATACTTGGAGTAGGTACCCAATGTTTATTAGTTTTCTTCTCATTCACTTTCCCTTTATCATATTTTTGGATGCCTATCACACTGATAGAAATTGGTTTAATATATCTTTCCATTTAAAATAATTAGGTCCAGTAGGTGGAAGAGGCAAAGAGGCACATTTTAGTTCTGTATAAGGGTCAGTAGCATAATGATTATTTGGTACAGTTACCTGAAACTGAGTCAGATTTTGTATTTACTAGCTTTGTGACTTTGGACAAGTTACCCAAACCTTACAAAGCTCATTTTCCTTATTAGTAAAAATGATGCTAATTAAAGGACCCACATTAGGAGTTGGCATTAGACTTAAATATGGTAATCCAGATAAAGTGCTTAGTCTGGTGTTAGACACTCAACATTTAGAACAAGAATGCCGTAAGAAGATTAACTTCCCTCACTGGAAATTTAAGGCAGATCTTACATGTCTCTCTAAAGAGGAAATTTCTTCATTGATCAATTCCAGTTCTAAATTCTGTCTTTTCTCTGTCCCTCTCATGAGACCTTAGATTTCTTTGACCAGTAACTATATCAACTAGATTTTCTTTTTACATCTTGTAGAATTGGTCCTAAATCTGTGAGATTATATCAGTTGGGATGAGCTGAATTTTGCTATAACAACAAACAACTCTGAAATCTTAGTGATCTGCGGTGGTTTAGGCACTAACTTGTATCTGACTCTTGTGACACCATGGACTGTAATCCACCACGCTCCTTTGTCAATGGGATTTTCAGGCAAGAATACTGGAGTGGGTTGCCATTCCTGCTCCACGGGATCTTCCAGACCCAGGATCGAACCCATAGCCTGAGTTTCCTGCGTCTCCTGAGTTGCACGTGAATTCTTTACCGCTGAGCCATCAAGGAAGTTTAATGGCTTAATAAAACAAAAACTTCTCATTCAAGCTACATTTCACCAAAAGCTAAAAGCCAAGATGGGTGGGACTCGTTAGTTGTTCTTGGATCCAGTTTAGTAGAATGGCCAATGTCTTGAACATTGTCATTCACAGTGCCGCAGAAAAATGAAAGTTCTAAAAATGAAAGTTCTGTCTGTGGTGGAAGACCAATTTTTATTTATATATTTTATTTCTAATCTGTCATGGACTAATTTTATAAAATATAAAGATAAGTTTTTGCCAGTTCCAGCCGGCAAAGTCGAGCAGGTCCTGCAAAGGGGGCAACACAGCTAAGAAAGAAAGAAACGAAACAAAGTATGGGGTCGAGAGGATCAGGTGCAGCAGGCCTCAGACCAAGCCTACATACACTGACCCCGGCTTTATTTCCAGTGCAGCTTTTTATATGTTTTTCAAGCAAGAAAACAGAACAATAAATTCTTTCCGAATTAAATAAACATCTTTGTCAGTCGACTTCACAGGTTCCCATGCCATACACCTTGTTGTTTCTATTAAGATCCTCCAACAATACTTATGATAAAGGTCTGTGTGCATAAGCAACAAATCAAGGACCCAGATATCTGCTTGAGATGCAGCCAAGAAACATAGGGGTGGCCGGACAGAGAGCTATGTTTGTGCTAAACAAACCCTTATGATAAGGCAGCTCCCAAAGCTATGTCTTGAGAACAAGACCCCTTTCCCAGGGCAGCTCCCCGCAAGTTATTGATCATAATTTTGAATATGGCAGCAATATCAAATTATGATTAAAGTTTCTAAAGCTTATTTCCACTTTCTCATCATAGACTGAGAAAAAGGACCAGTTTGCAGGCCACAGTTGGAGTAGTACTAATCTGGAGGTTCTCACTAGTAATTAAATACTTGGGCCTGGAAATAATATGTGATTTCCTCTCAAAGGTCATTGGCCAAGACTGTTCATAAATTCCTTCCCTCAACAGTGAGAGAGACAAGGAGTTCAGTCCTGTTGAGGGTCCTTCACGGAGGGAGGGGCAAGAGGAAAAACTGAAAAGCTCTCACTCACTGAGAGCAAGACCCTGTATTTTTATAAAATACAGCATTCCAGGTATAGCCTGGGAGACTTTGATTCAGCAGGTGTAGGAGGAATAATTGGAATCAGTACTTAAAAACATTCCCACTTGAATCAGTCCTTCATGGAAACTATTATGCTAGATGAAAAGCATAAAATTATTTCAAAGATCATTAAGGGAACCTGATACCATCTTGTATTAGTGCAGGTCCTGTGAGAAGCAGGTGTGAAGACAGAACGGAATATGAAAGGATTTTTATTAGGCAAAATGCATGGGTAAGAGGAAATAGGGAAGGATTTGAAAAACTATGCTGGGAGATCACTCTGACCATAAGGTAATTCTGATCCCAAGTGAAGGAGAGAAGTTTGGATAGAAGCACTGTAGACAGCCGTGCAACAAGGCTGTTTAGGAGACTGAGCCAAGGTGGTTGACAGTAGAGTATTGTGTCTCCCAGCAGCGGGTCTTCCTTGTGCAAGCCTCCATCCCACCTCCTCTCAGTCATTGTCTTTTCAGCAGCCTTGGCACAAACCAGGCAATGAACTTTGAAACACAGCAGCTGAGACCCTTGATCAGGCTCACTTCCCAGGCATGAGGTCTGTGAAGTGCGTGCTAATGACTGTTGCACACTTGCTCTAGTCTCTGCCTTCAGGAATTTTAAATATTTGTTGCCATTTTATGAATCATGTACTGAGGTCAAGGTAGCTTAGTAGATTATAGTCCTGAGACAAGGTCAGAGCTAGTAAATTTGGAACCAGATACCAGCGCCACTTATATGCTGCAGTTCCCTAGTGAAATGCTCGTAACTTTCCAAGTTGAAAATACTTTTCAGTTCAGTTCAGTTCAATCACTCAGTCGTGTTCGACTCTTTGCAACACCACGAATCGCAGCAAGCCAGGCCTCCCTGTCCATCACCAACACCTGGAGTTCACTCAGAGATTCACGTCCATCGAGTCAATGATGCCATCCAGCCATCTCATCCTCTATCGTCCCCTTTTCCTCCTGGCCCCAATCCCTCCCAGCATCAGAGTCTTCCAATGAGTCAACTCTTCTCATGAGGTGGCCAGAGTACTGGAGTTTCAGCCTTAGCATCATTCCTTCCAAAGAAATCCCAGGGTTGATCTCCTTCAGAATGGATTGGTTGGATCTCCTTGCAGTCCAAGGGACTCTCAAGAGTCTTCTCCAACACCACAGTTCAGAAGCATCAATTCTTCGGCACTCAGCCTTCTTCACAGTCCAACTCTCACATCCATACATGACTACTGGAAAAACCATAGCCATGACTAGACGGACCTTAGTCAGCAAAGTAATGTCTCTGCTTTTGAATATGCTATCTAGGTTGGTCATAACTTTTCCCAAGGAGTATTTAGGGAATGTTAAATTATATACATTTTAATCTGCCAAGCACTTCAGTTTTCCTTTGGAAGCAGTGCTTCCTTTATTCATTTGTGAAATTTTTGCCTGATGAGGTCCCGTCTGTCTGATCATAAGCAAGTTTGTCTAGAAATGAACACCTACTCA